>CM038681.1:301433505-301701404 GCA_021605205.1 Aegilops longissima | reverse complement strand
CTTTTGCTAGCCTTCACCTGCACTAAGCGGGAATACTGCTTGTGCATCCAAACTCCTTAAACCCCAAAGTTGTTCCATATGAGTCCACTATACCTTCCTATATGCGGTATCTACCGCCGCTCCAAGTAAATTTGTATGTGCCAAAATCCAAACTTTCAAATGAAATTCTGTTTTGTATGCTCGAGCAGCTCATGTTTCAACTAGGGCTGCCTATATCTTCCATGCTAGGTGGGTTATTCTCAAGAGGAGTGGACTCGCTCCTCATTCACGAGAAAGGGCCGTAACCGGATGCCCAATTCCATGATCCAAAAAGATCAAAGCAAATCAAAATAATTAAACAAAACTCCCCTGGGCTGTTGTATGTTGGAGGCACTCGTTGTTTCGAGCAAGCCATGGATTGATGCTTGTTGGTGGTTGGGGGAGTATAAACCTTTACCATTCTGTTTGGGAACTTCCTATAATGCATGTAGTATGGAAGATACAGCCATCTCATAGTTGTTGCGTTGACAGTGAAAGTATGCCGCTCAAAATGTTATTCAATCTCTATTTTAAAATCAAGCTCTGGCACCTCTACAAATCCCTGCTCCCTCTGCGAAGGGCTTATCTATTTACTTTTATGTTGAGTCATCATCCCTTCTTATTAAAAAGCACCCACCGAGAGCACACTCGTCATTTGCATTCATTATTATTGGTTTATATTGGGTATGACTTGACCGGATCTCTTTACCATGAATTACAATGTTTAGTCAGTCCTTGATCTTTAAAGGTGCTCTGCATTTATGTTTTATGTCTCGTAAAGGGCTAGCGAGATACCATTCTGTTATCATGTTATGATTATTTTGAGAAAGTGTTGTCATCCGAGTTTTGTTATTATGGCTCGCTAGCTGATTATGTTATTGATATGAGTAATTGTGAGACCTATGTGTTATTGTGAGTATGGTTAGTTCATAATATTTGCTGAAACTTGAATGCTGGCTTTTCATGTTTACAACAACAAGAGCAAACAAAGTTTGTAAAAGTTTTTCTTTATCACTTTCAGTTTATCAACTGAATTGCTTGAGGACAAGCAAAGGTTTAAGCTTGGGGGAGTTGATACGTCTCCAACGTATCCACTTTTCCAAACACTTTTGACCTTGTTTTGGACTCAAACTTGCATGATTTGAATGAAACTAACCCGGACTGATGTTGTTTTCAGCAGAACTACCATGATGTTGTTTTATGTGTAGAAAAGAAAAGTTCTCGGAATGACCTGGAAATCAACGGAGGCACTTTTTGGAATTTATAAGAATTATTGGGCGAAAGAAATACATCAGGGGGCCCAGGGCCTGTCCACGAGACAGGGGGGCGCCCCCCTATCTCGTGGGCCCCCTGGACCTCCTCCGACCTCAACTCCAACTCCATATATTCACGTTCAGGGAGAAAAAAATCAGAGAGAAGGATTCATCGCGTTTTACGGCACGGAGCCGCCGCCAAGCCCTAATCTCTCTCGGGAGGGCTGATCTGGAGTACGTTCGGGGCTCCAGAGAGGGGAATTCGTCGCTGTCGCCATCATCAACCATCCTCCATCACCAATTTCATGATGCTCACCACCGTGCGTGAGTAATTCCATCGTAGGCTTGCTGGACGGTGATGGGTTGGATGAGATTTACCATGTAATCAAGTTAGTTTAGTTAGGGTTTGATCCCTAGTATCCACTATGTTCCGAGATTGATGTTGCTATGACTTTGCTATGCTTAATGCTTGTCACTAGGGCCCGCGCGGGCACACGGTACACGGGAGCGTTCGTGCAGATCGGGACGTGCACCGCCGAGCACCACATATGACAGGCGGACCCGGGGTCCTGGGGCGTGGACCGGTCCGCCATGGGACGGATGCGCGACACGTAGACGAGGGGAGATCCGACCGCCATGAGAGTGATGGAGCTAGGGTTTCCGGGGGCGCCGCGGGTATAAAACACACGGCTGCCACCCCTTCCTCCATTTTGGATCTCGACGAGGGGCTCGCCCACTTCTGGAGCACTTCGCCTCTCGCCAGATCTAGGGTTCGTCCTAGCTTCGCCTGGTGGGAGGGCAAAATCCATGGCGACCTGCGTTCCTTTGCTCAAGTAGTTGCCTCTCAATCCCCCACGAATCCCCTTGCTAGATCCAAAGATAAGCCGCCTACGAGATCCTTCGCGAATCCTGCTGCTAGATCCAAAGAGAAGCCGTCTGTTGAGATGAGAGGGGATGGATTTGGTGCAGGCCGCCATGGGCGCGGCGCTGGGCATTTCTATCGTGGACGCGGCCGCGGCTTCGACTCCCACGTCTGGAAGTGCAAGACGGAGATGGGGAGCTCCTCCACCTCAAACGACAAGTGGGATGAAGCGGCCGGCGGCCTGCAGGCGAACCGAACCCGGCAATCCCGATGGGATGGGGATGGCGGCGACCTGCAGGACTCTCAGGAACCGGCGGCGACCGAGGGGCAGTAGGTACCTCGTCCCCACCGCCAGGAGATGCGTGGTGGTGACACCGGAAGCGACAAGACCCACCTCATCCTCGACAAGAACATCGCCGATACTGCTAACCATGAGTACTCCTCCTCTGGTACTGTCGCTCCTCCTTGTGATACTTGTCAGACCTGTCATCTTCCTGGGCATTTCACTGTTAGACGTCCTCAGGCTCTCTGTGATAGATGTAAAAAGAGAGGTCACCAGTCTTTTGTCTGCAATGAGTTCTTCCCTTGGGATCACACACCTGTGATGTGTGCCTTTCAAACCAAGGGTCAGGGTTTCTTTTACATTCCTGATTACAGCGTGGATAGGCAGAGTAGGGATAATATTTTCAACATTGTTGTCACCATTACTGATGGTTCTGCTCAGACCGAAGATATTGAGCATGAATTGAGTGTGTACGTTGGCCAGGGATGGCGTTGCTCTGCGAGATTCTTTGCTCCACAAAAGTTTGTCATGAGGATGCCGAACCCTAGAGAGGTCGACAGAGCTCTTTTTGTTGAAAATATCAAGTTGAAAAAGTGTGGAGTTAGTGTCAAGTTTTCCCCTTGCTCTGAGGATATTGATTCTGAGGGACTGTTAGAGATTGCCTGGGTTAAGATCGGAAAAATTCCACCCAACAAGAGATGCGATAGAACTGTAGTTTATGTGGGAGGGCTAGTTGGGATTACCCTAGAGGTTGATATGTCAACCATAAATCGCCCATCCTCTGTCAGAGCTAAAATCGGTCAGAGATCGATAGCTCAACTCCCCGCCATCCGCCAAGGGGTGCTTGCAGAGCGCTTCTACAGGTTTACCTATGAGGTTGAGGAGGTTTTGGTTTAAAATCTTGTGGATACAGTAAACTGTTGATCCTATTCCCCATTTAAAGGACCAAGCCGCACCAAACACCTAAGAGGAAATGTCTTGAACAAGAGAAGGGATGCCACACTGAATCTGCTGGGCATGGCAAAATTGGGGTTCCTACTGTGGTGGCAAGGCACATCGCTTTGCTATACGATGATAAAGAGGATCTCCCTCATCTTGAAAGTGATGGGGATAATTCTCGCTTATTGAAATATTACAGAGAGATTGAGGAGAAAATGAAGGATGGGGACGTAGCTTCTTCCAACTAGATTGTCCCTGTGAATCTGCCGTCGTGAAGGAAGCTGCTCATGATATTCGGTGAAGAAAACCATTCATAATAAATGTGCTTCATCCCGTCGATCGCTTCTAACCCTTCTCGATTGTGGAGGTAATCGTGAGGTGGACCACAGGATAAAGACTTCGTGCAGCTATGTGGTACAACTTCCATCCCCTGAAAGCACTGAAGAGATCATTCTCACTCCTCCGCTAGCACCTGAAGCCCCACTGAGATTCAGCAAGCATAACGCCTCTGGAATGCAGGACAAGGTGGAGGACAAGGCCAAAAGAATGGATAGTAAGAGAAATCTGGAAGGTAATAATATTCCTGCTTTCAAAAATTCATTCGATGTGCTTTCTGATAATGAGTTGATCAGTAGAGCCAATAAGATGGGGGTAGATATACCCAATGATGATTTTGCAGTCGTTGACATTATTAGAGAGCTTGAATGTGCCCGAAAAGAATTAGAAGATAAAAAAGAAGATAATAATACTGATAAAGAGCAGGATAACTTGATTGTGACAGATGGCTTAGGCAGGAATACCCCTGTGAATTTAGAATGGTTAGACCAGGAAGAACATATTTTTGAGCGTGTTTCTTCTGTTAATTCTAAGAAGAAAAAGCATAGTAAATCCAATATCAAGATTTCTAGGCCTGTGACTAGGAGTCAGAAAAGAAATAATGCTGAGAAAGATTCGTTATGTAACCCTGCCCCGTCTCCTGGCAGGGTTACTCGAGCCAAATTCCATAAAAAACGTTCCAAATGAGAGGCCTCATTTGGAACTGTCGAGGGATAGGCAAGAAAGGGATGGCCACCTGCCTCTCAGACATGATCAGTGACCATTCCCTTGACTTCCTGGGTCTACAAGAAACTATAAAAAAGGAGTTCACACCTAAGTGTTTGAGAAGAATTGACCCCTTTGACATATTCCAGTGGAACTGGGTGCCCTCTATGGGCAAGTCTGGGGGCATCTTATGTGGTGTGAGGAAAGATACTTTTGATATTGTTTCCTGTACTAAGGGCAGATATGTTCTGCAACTAGTGCTGTATGACAAAAAGAAGAAAATTCATTGGGGTCTGCTGGTAGTTTATGGATCGACACATGATGAATTCAAAAATGAATTCCTGGTTGAACTAGCATCCTTTTGTAGTTGCATGACTGTGCCGTACATTGTGGGGGGAGTCTTTAATATCCTGAGACGTTCGGGAGAGAAGAACAAGAAGATGGTGAACAATAAAGCCACTGACCTGTTCAACTCCATTATCAATACGCTAGCTCTTAGGGAAATTCATATTAATGGGGGGAAGTATACCTATACCAACAACCAGACCCATCCCACGCTAGAAAAACTAGACCGAATCCTTATGTCTGAATGCTGGGAAGATATTTTCCCACTGGTCTCTGTGAGGAAATTAGTTCGGGAGATTTCTGATCATAACCCGCTTCTACTGTCCTCCGGGGAAGAGGGGCGTGAAGCCCCGAGACCCCGCGAATTTCGCTTTAACCTGTCCTGGATCAATGATGACAAGTTCCTGCCCACTGTGAGGAGAATATGGGCTAGGAATGTTGCCTCATCAGATCCTATTGATGTCCTGAATATCAAGCTGAAAAGGTTCGAAACATACTTTAAAGGGTGGGGCTCGGATAAGTATGGTCATGATAAAAAAGGAAAGAGGATTTACGTATGGAACTAGCTATGCTTGAGGAACTAGAAGAAGAAGATATGTTGCCTCCTGATTTATATAGTAGGAAAATGGATATCAACGCCGAGCTCTATGAGCTCCTCGTTAATGAGGAAATATTTTGGCTTCAATAGCCTCATGAGCTACTGGCTGCTCAAAGGAGACCTGAATCGACTATTATCACAAAATTGCTAATGGAAGGAAACGTAAAAATACAATCCAAGCACTTAAAATGGGCGAGACATTGATTGAAGGCACGGACAATTTGATTGCACATGCCACTGAGTTCTACAAAGAACTGTTCGGGCCAGCCCCTGGCAACCGGATCCATCTTGATCCGGGGACTTGGTCCCCTGAGGAGAAATTAGACGAAAAAGACAATAAGGATCTTTGCCGAGAATTTACAGAACAAGAGGTCAAAGAGGCTCTATTTGACATGGCCCCTAATAGGGCCCTTGGACCCGATAATATTCCTGCTGAGTTCTATCAGGTGTGCTGGGATATAGTTAAGGATGACATTATGTCCCTTTTTAAAGCTTTCCATCAAGGGACACTGGATGTCCAGCGGCTTAACTATGGAGTTATTACTCTGCTCCCTAAGGTCTATGGAGCTGAGAAAATCCAACAATACAGGCCTATCTGCTTGTTGAGATGCCCATATAAGCTAATCACCAAAGTCCTTGACGGAAGAGTTGCCATTTACGCAAATAAACTCATTAGTCCTACTCATAACGCTTTTGTAAAAGGGAGGAATATCATGGACGGTGTCTTGTCCCTTCATGAAATCCTTAACTACACTTATGTTAAGAAGAAAGTGGGAATCGTCCTTAAGTTGGACTCTGAGAAAGCCTATGATAAGGTGAATTGGGATTTTCTCCTTGAATGTCACAAGATGCGGGGTTTTGACAAAACTTGGTGCGGTTGGATCGAACAGATACTGCATAATTGGACAGTTAGCATCAAACTAGATGGTAGTGTTGGGCTGTATTTTCAAAGCAAAAAAGGGGTAAGGCAGGGGGACCCGCACTCTCGTTTCTTGTTCAATCTTGCAGTTGAATGCCTCACTAAAATGATCAAAAATGCCCAAAAAAACAAACTCATTGTGGGCTTGGCTGCAGACCTCATCCCTGATGGGGTGGCGGTCCTACAATATGCGGATGATACAATCATTTGTATCGAGGACGATGTTAATAAGGTCACAACCTGAAGTTGTCACCAGATATGTTTGAAATGATGTCCGCCCGAAAGTTAACTTTCGTAAAAGTGAGATTCTCACCGTGGGTGGAGATGAAAGTGTGGTGAATAAATATGCATAAATCTTTAATCTGTGAGGTTGGCAGCTTCCCACTCAAATACTTGGGGATGCCTGTGAGTTATGCTAATCTAAAAACTTCCGATTGGGAGTTCATTGTTGGTAAGTACCTAAAGAGGTTCGAGGCTGGATCAGCAACGCTGCCTCAATGGGGGGAGACACTGCTTGATTCTGTTGTCACACGATATCTCTCTACCACATGTCTATGTGGCTCATGAATAAAACTTTCATCGAGAGGCTAGATAAACACAGCACGTAGGTTCTTCCGCAAGGTTGCAACAAAAGAGGAGATACTATCTTATTAAGTGGAGTAAGATATGTAGAACCAAAGACAAAGGGGGTTTGGGTATTAAAGATCTTAGAAAGCAAAATATTAGTCTCATGGTTAAATGGTGGTGGAAGTTAGAGACACAAAACGGGCTATGGCAGGATATTGTCCGGGACAGGTATCTTCGCAACACCTCTGTTGCTGAAGTTTCTCCCAAATTCTCTGACTCGCCCTGTTGGAAAGCCTTGCTCAAGATTAAAAATATTTATATGATGGGAAGAAAGATTGAAACTAGTGCTGGGAACTTGATTAGGCTGTGGAAAGATCCAATAAATGGGTTGATCCCATTTCAAGATCAATATCCGTGTCTGTTTGAGATCTGCAATTACCCAACGGGCACCCTGGACAAAAGAGAGAGACTTAATGACGATCTATGTTCGGGCGTGAGGCTTACCCCGAGATGTCCAAACAAAGGGAAGATATGCGTCAGTAGTTAATAGAATTCCCCTTAATGAGAGGGGTGATCGTATCTTCTGGGGACTCAACCAGAATGGTAAGTTCACCACTAAGTCGGTGTATAAGATGCTGGAGAAACCCCTAAGTGGATGCCATTATAGATGGATTTGGAAAGCCAAGATCCCTCTTAAAATCAAAATCTTTCCGTGGCAAATGTCACAAGACGCAGTCCTTACTAGGCAAGTGATGAGAAAAAAGAAATGGGCAGGGAATCCCTACTGCTCTTTCTGCAAGAAGGTGGAAATGGTGCAACACCTGTTTTTTACCTGTCCTGTGGCCAGAATTATCTGGCGATCTATTGGAGTAGCTCCTGGCATCGATAGATGCCCGTCGAACTCTCGGCAATACTTCATGTGGTGCCACAAATTCCTTCCTGGAAGCAAAAGTTTTATACAATGGGCTTAGCGGTGTATCTTTGGGCCATTGGTCGGCACGCAATCGAGCTACTTCTGAAAAGAAACAAATTAAGACTCCTTTTGAGATCGTGTTCTCTCTATGTTCCTTTCTACTTTATTGGACATGGCTTCAACAAGGAGAGGACTCCAAGGAGCTGCGTGCTGGAGCCGAGATGATCAGGACTGGGACGATGCAGCTGATGAAGATGTGTGGTGCTGTCAAGCAACCAATCCAAGGTGTCTGATGCTCTCTGGATATGCGCTGGATGTGGAGATAACGAGCGCGCGATTTCAATACTGTTTCTCCCCACATAGCTCGTGCGAATGTGTTTCTGCTACTTGATCTGATCTTTTGAGGTTGTAATAGGATAGTTGTTATGTCGTGCTATCCAGTTTTACTTATGATACCGGGCTCGACGGCGAGCAAGTATGGTGGGTTTCCTGGTAGTGCTAGAACTCGCTATACGTCTTGCCCTCCTCCTGTCCTTCTAGTTTGAACTGGTTGTATTTCCGTTCTTGGCAATGGAAAGGGGTAAAGGCCCGGTTCTAAAAAAAATGTTTTCATGAATATATGTGTGTTCTTGATCCTATCTTGCAAGTCTATAGTCACCTATTATGTGTTATGATCCGACAACCCCAAAGTGATAATAATCGGGATACTTGCCGATGATGACCGTAGTTTGAGGAGTTCATGTATTCACTATGTGCTAATGCTCTGTTCTGGTTCTCTATTAAAAGGAGGCCTTAATATCCCTTAGTTTCCGCTAGGACCTCGCTGCCACGGGAGGGCAGGACAAAAGATGTCATACAAGTTCTTTTCCATAAGCACATTTGACTATTTACGGAATACATGCTTACATTACATTGATGAACTGGAGCTAGTTCTATATCACCCTATGTTATAGCTATTGCATGAGGAATCGCATCCGGCATAGTTATCCATCACTGATCCATTGCCTATGAGATTTTCACATATTGTTCTTTGCTTATTTACTTTTCCGTTGCCACTGTTACAACTACTACAAAAACCCAAAAACATTTATCTTTACTTTTGCTACCGTTACCTTTATTATCATACCACTTTTGCTACTAAACACTTTGCTGCAGATACTAAGTTATCCAGGTGTGGTTGAATTGACAACTCAACTGCTAATACTCAAGAATATTCTTTGGCTCCCCTTGTGTCGAATCAATAAATTTGGGTTGAATACTCTACCCTCGAAAGCTGTTGCGATCCCCTATACTTGTGGGTTGTCAGCAGGCCGGCATGGGGGCTGCTGGGCTGCGGCGGGAGCAGAGGTGGCCTCGCGCCGGCGAGTGGCGCTCGTCCACGCTGGCGCTGGACCGGTCAACGCGGGGCGGTGCTCGTTCCTAGGCAGAACGGGAAGCAGGGCGTGGAGGCGTGGATGGCCGGCGCAAAATCCTCGGGGGCTCCCTGTTGCACGAATAACGAGAGCAGGTGAGAGAGGGAGGAGGAAAGGAAGAAGAAAGGCAGAGGCAGGGCCGCGGGCGATGAAGGGCGGCGTTCGGGACTGCTGCTGCTGCTCGGGTGGCCGGTGGCCATAGGCGCGAGGAGGGGCATGGAGGAGCTCCTCTCCTCCGGATCGAACAGGGAGGAGAAGGCAGCGGGGCGCTGGTCTCCGGCGAGGTCGGTCGAAGACGGCGACCTCAGGCAGGGGAGCTCGGGCTCCTGGATCAAGAGGGAAGGCGCGGGAAGGATGGAGTTGGGGGGCGGCGGAAATCAAGGAGATGGTCGGAGGCTGCTGGTTGGCTGGATCGGATCTGGGAGGATCCCAAGAGAGAAGGGAGTTGGTCGGGGAGGCTGTGGGATCGAGGGAGGGGATCCCGAGGGGAGCGACGAGGTGGATCTAGTGGCGGCGGCGCGACGGGACAAGGGAGAGGATTTCTAGGGTTTGCCAAAATGGACTAGGGGTGGACTATATATATGAAAAGAATGGGAGTTTGGATCATCCGATAGAAATCGGACGGTCGAGATAAAATATGCTTCGGAATTCCAACTAAGAAAATTGAGATGTTTTATAGATGTTTGGGGATGATCCGGACCCAACGGTAACGATAGCCCAGTTCGGGTTCGGGGAAGTTTTCGGACGCGCATGAGAGGGGGGGGGGGTCTAAGAGAGGTGATGAAGGCAAAGGGAGAAACGGCAACGATTTGCTTAATGCAAGTTTTAAAACATGACGACAACGAAGTGCCGATGCAATGCGAATGATGCGATGATGAATGCAACAAGCAAAATAAAACACACGGCGAACACGAAATATATGGAAGTCTTCTGGAGCGTCAGTCTCGGGGCGTCACATATAACCCATACCCACATACCCATGTACACATATAAAATCTAAGTGAATTCTAAATTATCTCTACATTCTACACTTTTGTCATGTATTTGTGAACTCAAAATATATGACTATGTTTGTCATGAATTTATGTGATGTTGTTTTGATGTGTTATTGTTTAAAAGAAAGTGTTGTTGTTTATTAAATGTGTTGTTTATGATTGATGTGTTGTTGTTTATAATCTATTATTGTAAATTATCATTATATGTTGTTGTTTACGACTATGATGCGTCGACAAGAGAAGTTCTACGAAAGTGTGGTCTTCGGAGGTGTCTGGCGTTGGTCGAGACGCGGTGCTGTGTATCAGTTTAGGATAGGCTTTTTTGCATTGTAGCTTGTCTAGCTGTGGTGTTTGTCTGTGGTCTTGTCGGGTGTGGTGTTCGTGCTACGCTCATTGTTCGCATCAAGTGGTAGCTTTCTTGGAACTTAATTCCGCCTTCTATAAAGCTATGGTAGGCCTAGACGTACTCTCTAAAAAAAAATTCAAACTCATAACCGGTTAAGAGGAAATTAAAAGAAACTAAAAAAATGTAAAAAAATCTGATTTTTTTTCTTGTATGGAAGATGATTTGGTGTGTGAGGTCAGCTCCAAATTTCACATCATTTGGACATACGAGTAGCTCTTAGCAGAAAACAAATTGGGTTAGAACAGTGGATGAACAGTAACTGTTTTACAAACCCTAATTTTGCTTTTTTTCGAGAGCTACTCGGATGTCGAAATGAGCTGAAATTTGAAGCAAACCTCACGCACCTAAGCATCTTCCATACAAAATAAATTGTTTTTTCTTAATTTTTTTAGTATTTTATTTTAAATTTACTGTTCACCACGGGAGCCAAATAGTTACACTCCCAACTAAGAGCATCAACAGCCAGATTATTCAACCCTATACTCATCTCTCTGGTGCTACAACCACAATCCTCAAATCCAAACCCTTATTTTCATACCATACCATGCAACATAAAATTCATCTACGTACTAGATCACACATTAGCAAACGAGTTACATTGAAAACAACTACCCTACTTAAACTCTACTCGTCGTTGCAGATGTCAATATCCCGTGTGCCAGAAAGACTATCCTTGTGGTCATTGGCGACAGGCCGCACCTGTAGCTTCTCCTCATCATCATTGTTTGACAGGACCAGAACAACTCGTCCAATGCCAAGTCCGCGAGGTGGATATGACAAACAGTTGGCTGCTAGCTCCTACTTGGACTGAATCAAGATGGCGGCCTGCTCTGCCTCAAACGTCAGGCTTGGGCATTTTGGAACTCCGCCTTCGCCATGGCAAAGTTGTAACCCCACGCATCCTCTGTGTCCTCCTCCATGGCCGCATCCTCATCCTCGACACCCGACTCCTCCTCCTCCTCCAGCACCTCCTTTTCCAGCATCTCCTCGTCCTCCTCCATCGCCGCAAGCTCGACGGTGCAACATGCCTCCCCCGCGACGCGCATATTGGCTTGGATCTCCGCCCAGCGTTTAGGTATGCGCATCTTATAATACATGATCTTCTATCGGTTCCTCGCGGACAAGGGCGAGCTCGGACTTGGAAGTGGAAGAGAGAGAGAGAGAGAGAGAGAGAGAGAGAGAGGGAGCAGCGATGGTGCGAACGGGATGAAGAGGAGGGTAATGGAGATGGGGCTGGGGTTGCCTCGCCGCACGGCTTAAATAACCGGATTTGGCCCTCAGGGGTGCGCTGGATCGACACCACGAATGTGTCCTCGCCGAACTGGTGTTGGTGCTCGGCGGAAGTGCAGCTTTCCACGTGGGTACCTCCCTCAGTCCGGCGTGGTGGATGCGTCTGGGCGTGCTTGTGCCTCCCCATCCCCCCTCCCATAAATGGGCAGGGTTTGAGGGGTGTCGGGCAACTCAGGAGTGTAGGATCGGTTTGAGGGGGCCGTTTGGATTGTATTTTCCCGACCGATCACTGACCGGGCCATCCGCCCAGACGTATACGGTGGATTTAAGGGGTCCGGTTGTATATGCTCAAAGTTCGGTGTGATAGTACTAGTATTGTGTTTAATCAGGTCTTGAGCTTACCCTGGCTCAGTGGCGGAGTGTGACAAGCAACCAAATAGAGGCTAATTCTAAACTAAAAGCAAATTATGCATGAATACACAATCAAGAGTCTCTTCACCTCCTTTTCTTTTGACAAAGGACTACATGATGTGTTGTTTCAGCATTGTTAACTAAAACAAAAATTCAAATATCATTAGTACTTTCCTGAGTTAATTTTTTGCATTGTAATTTTAATTGATACAATCAGAACACGAGTGAGTTAAGATTTGAATCAATTTTACATGAACATGGCATGGTGCATAATGTTAAATGGGTAATCAAATTTACACACCATCTGACCATCTGAATATCTCCGAATCAACTTTATTCAACTAAATTTTACACACTCTGACCAATCTAAATATCTTTGAAACATATCTCAATTTGCTCCTTTAGTCCTTCAGCAACACTTCACTATTCATCTCATTGATCGGTGTCGCATCGGGTCGTGCAGATGCAACAACAGTACGAGAAGGACAACAGCAGCGGAGTCATACAGATGCAGCAGCAGCCGTTGGGGATGATCGATGGCATGTAGCACAGCAGCAACATGAGATGACGAGATGGGCATCAATGGTGGTGGCATGCAGAAGCGAGCGCCACAGCATCGGTTGGAAATTGGAGTCTCAATGGAGCAGCCGAAAAGGAGGATACCAAGTTTGTGGAACTAGGACTTGGGAAGAGGATCTCGAATTTCAATAGCAATGGAGGCAAATCACATAGAAAGGTGTTGCTTGGGGAAGGGAGAAACGAACGTGAGAAAGGCTGAGGGTGTGTCATTGCATTTGGGCTGGGAGGAAAATTGTTTAGTCATGAGTTAGGCCATTGCTTAGTATTAAAATAAAAAATTTCATTTTTCGCAGCCCCATTGGCCCCTATGAGGCTCCTCCATTGTTGAGGCCTACCAACGGGTACCTAAACTAAGAAAATTAGAATCTTATAAAGTATGACACACCAAATACTCCAAAGTTGCCCAAGTAAAAAAAAATCTATGAACTACAACGTATTAATTCTCGACCAATATGTGATCAAACATCAAGTTAAAGGGCTGAAGTTGTGTTATTTAATATAGTAGTGGAGTTTCAGCGCATTATGTGGAAATACTAATGTTGGTACACAATGACTTCTCGGCTATCACCGAGAGGGTTAGACCGGTTCTGGAATAAGAGTGGCGACATCAGTGCGTCGACGACTCGTTTTGACGACAACAACGGTCGTCGGTGGTTGATGGACCATAATATAACTTTTATTTATTATGCTTCCTCTTTTTGCACACGAAAAAGGGAGTACCGAATTTGTTGTTCACCAACTGTAGTATTATAGATCAACATTAGTATTCTTTAACTATTTAGGTACTCCCTCATCATATATAAAAAAATGTGTATTATTTCAATGTTTGATCAAATTTAAATACTTCCTTCATACACACACACACACACACACACACACACACACACACACACACACACACACACACACACACACAAAACACTATTCTGATCACGGGATCAGAATATTATTCTATCACAACCTGAGCTTCCTGAGTTACACAACCTAAACTTGCCTCTGTAGGAACCCAACCTCCGGGTTATCTTCACAACCGTGTCTCCCCGCACGATTTTTTCTGGTCAGTCGTGTTCTATGTGATGTAAGTATAATCTGCAAACGGTTTTTAGCAATTAAATGCCCATTTTAAATAGGAATCTCGCTCATTGGAAGATTTGCTCTCGGGTCGTGATGAAACATGCCTCTGTTGCAATTTTACCGCCTGAGTTGTTCGACCTGAACTTCCCCTAGTGCTAGGTTGAACTTCCGCAAACATTGCCCAAATGGGGCTTGTGATATGCTGTTGGAAAGCTATGGACGCGAGTATCATGACCCAAGTTAAAATTTTGGCAAAACGTAAACGGTTAAAGAGCAGTTTTCAAAACTGTTTTTTCTTCATACAAAAAACGTGAATCGTATTTTCGATCGCATTTCTAAGCCATTTATCAGAATGAGGCAAATAATATGGTGCTGGAAAGCTGCTGCAAAACCGCTCCCTCTACATGTTGAAAGTTTCTCTAATTTCCTATGGTTAAAGAGTAATTTGGAAAATCGCAAAATTTTGCAAACCGAATAACGAGTTCATATTTTCGATGCCACTTCTAAACGGCTAATCCAATTGATGCAATTGATATGGCGTTGGAAAGCTTATGAAAATGCGCTAATTTTCCATGTTGAAAGTTTTTATAATTTTGGACGGTTTAAAAGTAATTTAGAAAACGGTACAAGTTCCACCGAGTTCATATTTTCAGGCTAATTTTTTATCTGCACGTACGAATGCAACAAATGATATGGCATTGGAAAGCTTGAGGAAATGCGAAACTTTTTGGTATATATTGTTTCTCCCAACTCCTTACGGTTTTAAGTCAATTTCTAAAATTTCTAAAAACATTTTTTGGCCATGACTTATACAAACTTTATCAGAATGGGGCATATAATACACCGTTGAAAAGCTACGGAAAATGCGAAACTTTTTCATGTAGATGGTCTTTTCTTATTCCTAGTCATTTTCAAGTTAATTTTGAAAACAACGAGATCATGCGTTCTGCCTTTATCGCGAAACAGATTCTTTGAAAATGCACTGCATGAAGAACTTGAACTTCTCGGCATGTCTACTTGAACTTCACTCTGTTTTTCACGTGCTTTATTTTGCTCGTAGCTCTCCATCCACTCAACGGAATTGAGCAAGTGATATACCGATGGAAAGCTGCCGTAAACACGCAACTTTCCCATATTGATCATTTTTTTTCATACTCGCGACGATTTTAAAAGTTTTTCATGTGAAATTCATTCAGTGTAGTAGTTGAACTTCCTACTATTTTCACGTTGAACTTCTGTGATGCATTTTCGTTTGTAATTTTCTCATCCATTCGTCAGTGTTACACAACTGATATTCCTATTGTACAAACCTCTCTCACAATAATTTTTCTAACTTTCTCCGACCGAGGACTTGAACTTATAACAACAAAACATTTGGACCTTGCCTTTTAATTCATTTTCTCATATTAAACACACACCATGTAGTACATGATTTTTTTCCATTTTTATAATTTGAATTTTTTATTTTTCTTTTTGAAATCAAATTGCTCCCAAATAATAACTGAACTTCTTTGTGGATTGAGAGAATTATTTTAGAACACAAAAAATAATTCTTTTTTGTGTTTTTGAACATGGAAATACAAGGTGAACCTCTCTCGCAAATTTTTTTGAACTTCCCCGGATACAACACTTGAACTTCTTTCAACAAATATTTTAAGCTTTTATTTTTCGATACTTTTATTCTCACCTGAAATGCATTCCTTGCAGTACTTGAACTTCTCGTTGTTTTCATTATGAACTTCTATCACATTTTTGTGTATACATCGAATTGCACGCAATTGAAGGTGGAACGTCATTTTTTGCCATTTTACAACATGTAATTGGAGGTCGGACGTCCCGCAGTATAAATTCTGAACCGTGCACGGAGGTGCACGTGAACTTCTTGCAACAAATCTGAGTTTTTTATATACTTTGAACTTCTCTATTATTTTAATTTGAACTTCTTAGTCATATTCTTAGAAAGGAAATATGTTTTTAAATAAGCATCAAACTTTTTTTGTATATTGAACTTCATAGTTTTATTTTTCTTAGAAAAGGTAATAATTTGAGTTTCCCGTATACATCAAACTACTCCTGTATTTTAATTTGAACTTCATCATTTTATTCTTTAGTAACAAGGAAAATCTAAGTTTTTTTTAGCAAAATTGAATTGCACTATTTTTGAATTTGGATTTCTTGGTTTATTTCTAGTAGTAATGAGAAAATCCTAGTTTTGTAATATATGTTGAACCGGTTCATTAATTGAATTCTAACTTCTAGATATTTTTCGTTTAGAAATGGTGATAATCTTTTAATGAATTTTTGAACTATTGTATTTTTAAAATTTGAACTTCTAGTTTTTTATTTTGAACTTCTTATTTTTAATTCCTTAATATTAAGAAAATATGAATTTTGTATAAACAACGAACTGCTCCTTTTTTAATTTGGACTTCCTAGGTCTTTTTCTATTATTTATTTAACATAGACCAACTCATATTTATTTATTTGAACTTCAACAAAAACTTAATTCTTTTTTGGACATCACAACAAAGAGTAGCAATTGCAAACCTTTTCGGTTTGGTTACATGTGAAAGAAACACAATATGTGGAAAGAAACATGAAACCACTTCATATTTTTAAATTTGATCTTCTAGGTTTTTTTCTAGAATTTGAGAAAATATGGTCATAAAAAAACCACATCAATATTTGTTTTCTGCTCTTATTTGCTCACCGTTTTTCTACATAAAAATGGAAATCAAAGTAATTTCCTACCATAAAAAATATTTTTAGATTTACATAGAGCATGTCATGTCGAACTTCAAGGGAGAAGGGCGTAGGGGATGTCTGTGTGAACCTAACTTGTTTTATATGAACTTCGGGGTTTTGGTTCATCGAACTTATGGGGTTTCCCTGGTTGAACTTGCATTTTCTTAGAATTTTTAATTTTGCTAAACTCACTGTTTTGCTTTTACATGCGCTTCTTTTGCGTAGGCATGGGTCTTTGCCGCCGGTGGTGGTAGCTCGGGGGGCGACGCGCCGATCGAGGATGATATGCAATAGCATCTCCAATTGGTGACGGTTTGTGACGCATCATCAGTTGGGGGCAGGGCTACGACGTCGTTCCTTGGGCTCGAGGCGACGTTGTCGTCACCGGTTAGGCACGGTGCTGCGGCATCGTCGCTAGGTGGGTCGGGGTGGATAGTGCGAGGGGTAGCGTGCATCACCAGTTGGGTCGCGGGGTGGGTTTGGGTAGTTTAAGACCGGGTATTTTTTTCAGCAGGTTCGGGAGGATCTCCTCTAGTCATTTCTGTTTTTTAATATCTGATTGTTTTTTCATTTGAACTTCTTTCTTTTCCATTTTTTGAATAGTAAAACCATGTTATTTTATAAAAATAAACACCAAAGTCATGTGTTAGTTATTTCATTTGAACTTGATTTTTATTTTCTAAATACAAATTTTTCTGTTTTTTATAAACATTTGACCTGCTCTGTATTTTAAATTTGAACTTCTTGGTTTAGTTTCAACGATGGAAAAGATTGTCACTGTTTTGTCTTTTAACATATAGGCTTTTTTTGGGTTTTGTGAAGTTCTATAGCTTATCTTTGGGCAAGCACTTTTTTTGATTAAAATGCATTTTGGCTTGTTTTTACCGTCAATTTTTATTCTCTCTTTTTCCAAGCTTCAAACACTAAGTGAACCACGAATATTTGAATTTCCTGGAGGTATTCTCGTCAATACATGCATTCATTTTTTTAATGGAATATGCATTCATCTTTGAGATATATTAAAAATAATAGGCACAGCCTGAGAGGGTTGAATTTGTCAACCACGAATTTGATGGACCTTGTCCAACGCAACAGTTGGACTTCAGTCATCTTGAGATTCCGTCTCTAGTAGTATTGTTGCTTCTCAAGCTGCTCGCATCATGCGTGGTCGCTGCTCATGGCTTGTGCGCCACTGCGCAAAGATTTTGTTTGCTCCATTTTAGCTTCACCCCCTTGCTTGCTGACCTCCAGCTGCTCCGCGCCCCTTGTTTGAACTTCTTCAGCAGCACATTTGCCTGGTTCGGTGTTGGACCTATGCGTCAGCAATTAACTGTTTTTCCCAAGCTGATGGTGGCTGAGGTCGTCATGGATGACAGCTCCCTGACCGTCCCTACCGACGGAGAAGAAGTTTAGGAGAGAAAGGACGACGGACGGAGCCGGTGGCTAGTGGAACAAGGCACGCGAGACAGGGCCCTTTGCCTGAAGGAGCAGGGGCGGCGCTCGATTGGGGGCGAGACTGCGGCGGCATTGCCAGTTGGGGGTAGGGCAGAAGCGGCATCATCGGTTGGGGCGGGTTGGGGGCGGCGCATGGGCTGTGGCTTGTGAAACTGAAAACAATGGGCCAAAATCACGAGTGTTTTCCACCTGCAGATACATCTGGACTTCATACATCAATGAAAATCACTTATAGAACAAATACAAGACTGGACAGGGGGAGGAATCGACGCTTTGATATGGATTTTTAGTTTTACGATAGGGGGAGGAAGTAGCTTCAGACATCAACGAGGTCACCTACCATCTCGAAGCGGAGAAGCTGCGGAGGTGCAGCGCGCACTCACACGGGCAGAGTTGCATGGCCTGAGGCGGCGAAGGTGAACGACCTGGACGACTATGGTGCCGGATGTAGGTGGTGGCGCTGGCTATAGGGGGAAGGAATCCGATGAGCTCACAGTCCCGTGCCATGGCGTCCATCACGCGCAGAGGAAGGTGGAGGGAGATGGGGGACGCTAACGCTCGATGGCTGGGGCGGGGCCGATGCTGGTGGAGGGGAGCGGTGAAGGCCAGTAGGTGGTGGAGCAACCCGCACCGGTGGTTGCTCCCGTCGTCAGCGGCAGCGTGTGGGGGACGATGTCGCGGAATCCGGGAAGGAGGTGAGGCGGTGTCTCCGGTTGGGGTCGGGGGTGCGGCGGGGCGCCGGTTGGTGGCGTGGTGGGGAGGGTGGTGGCGGTGGCGGCACGGGAGGGAGGACGCAGCGGCGGCGCAGTTGAAGGTCGGGGTAGGGAGGCAGTGCGATTTGTGGCCGGGGCCCGGCGGCGGCGCGAGCCAGGAAGGGAGGCGGTGGTTGCGGCTTCATGCTGTTCGAAGGATAGGGGACGGGATTGTAGGAGCAGGTGGGTTGGGCTTATTTTTGTCGTATCGGTCAGGTGGGTTGCTCGGCTCAGGAACATCCATCAGGTCCTATATTGGGCGGATCATGATCAGAATAACTATTCTGATCCCAGGATCAGAATAGTGCTACTATATATATACAAGATAAGCTGCATCTTTCTTACAATGATCACTGCAATGCTTCATGGGAGAACTGCTTCATTTTTTGGCAGTTCGCCCGTGTGTTTTGTGTGGAATCGGGTGTTGCGGGATGATTTAATTTGTTTCTGGATCTCATTTGACCTTTATTATTTGTAATTTACAGGAAAAGCGACTAAAATCTTTCCAAAGCGAGCGATTTGGCGGACGAGCTTTCTCTGTTTGTTCGTGTTTGCGTCGGATGCTACTTTTTCATGCTCGGATGTTGTTTGTTAGTAGGAATTCTTTGATTGCATTCGTTTTAATCGGTCCGCTTACTCTACAGTTTGTCTAATTTTTAGGAGTTAGTTATCAATTTCTACGAAAATCGATTGTCTGGGCGTGTGAGCTTCGTCCGCTCGTGTGTTCTTGTTGTTTTTTTGGATTTTGTGCGTCGATGCATTTTGAATCTTGCAATTAGTTTCTCTTTTTGGTTTGAATTCACTGTATTGCGCCTGTAATGTTCGTATTTTTGGTGTGCATTTTTATAGAATAGTGCATGTTGTTCATCCCAGTGGCCGTGGGTTTGATATATTTTTTTGTGGGCAATTGTTCAAATTTGAGTGGTTGCGCAATTTTTTGGCCACTTATCGAACCGCGAGTGGAATTGGCACCTATGTTAGTCTCCTACATGTCTAGACCTTTACTGCTTTGATTTTATTGTTGCAGTTTGGCATATGTTTGTAGTGTACTGCATTTTCTTAAGTAGTGGACTTCAATGTAAATGTATTATACTGGGCATGACAGCTTATGAGATTTTTGTTTTTCTCAAACTGCATTCTGTGTTTCAGAGAACTGCATAGTATGCACTTTCGTACTACATTATTAGAATAGTTATGCTGCTATTTCTACTATTTATGTCAATTCTTCTGAACTCCATTCCATGAGAATTCTGTTGAACATCATAGGTTAACTACAAAGTTTCGACCATTGGCATTGCATTGTTATTGTTCAGTGTACTACACTTCTATATATAAGGATCGTACTATGTGTATTAGATAACTGCATTTCTATCAGCAGCAACTTGTCTAAAAAGGGTGATAAAAGGATGCAGATGAGGTTGCATGCTTTAAAAAGGCACCGTTCAAGCCTTCTAATGGCCATAATTTCAAAAGCATACAACATAAACAAAGCATTAGAATATGCCACAGATGGCTTGCCTTATCCTAGACAACCTACAGTGCAAATACTATAAACTACATGGAGTCTTCTTTGTAGAAAAACACCATGGCCACTTCTCCAGCCTCAAAGCCATTCTGGGAGACTAAATCTTTCTAGCCAGTAGTTATGTTGATGTAGTCTTCAGAGTCAATGTGGTAGTCAGCTTGCATGTCTGCATACCCATTATTGTGTTGTGTCTCCGAAGTAACCTTCCCTGAACTCGGAGCAGGAAACCTTATTGTGGATGGCAGTTTCTGAATTTTGGCATGCATGGAAAAATAATTTTTTAAGTAAACATCAAATTTTATAAATAAACTGCATACCAAATGTTGAATTAAATATGTACATATATATATGACTTCTTTTTAAGAAAGCAATTGCAATGTATGAACAAAGTTATATACAGAATTGACCTCTAGTTTTAGTAGAATATATATTATACTGTAACATGTTTGCACTGGAAGGTCATTTGCAGTGTACTTCGCTAGCATGATAAGCGAACTGCAACACTGATCTATTGAACCTCTTTTTGTTCGTGTGTTGGGGTTCTAATCTAACTAGTGTTCTATACCTGGTGTGGTAGAAGTATCTAGTCTTAATAGATGACAAATCCGAACAAGAACACATATCTTTTTGTATTGTTGATACTACTGAGCAAATTTATGGAAATATACATTCAGATGTGGAGTTGTAGCCTATTTTTTGTCAAAAAGTGTGAGGGAAAAAACATACCCAACTTTCCTGCAGGTCCGCGGATGTGAGCCGATGAAGAAATGCTGACCGAAACCCCCTGTTGGGTATCATCAGGTGATAACCCACAAGTATAGGGGGTCGCAACAGTTTTCGAGGGTAGAGTATTCAACCCAAATTTATTGATTCGACACAAGGGGAGCCAAAGAATATTCTCAAGTATTAGCAGTTGAGTTGTCAATTCAACCACACCTGGATAACTTAGTATCTGCTGCAAAGTATTTAGTAGCAAAGTAGTATGGAAGTAACGACAACGATGGCAAAAGTAACAGTAGCAGTTTTGTAGTAATTGTAACAGTGGCAATGGTAAAGTAACTAAGCAAAGATCAATATGTGAAAAGCTCGTAGGCATTGGATCAGTGATGGATAATTATGTCGGATGCGATTCCTCATGCAACAGTTATAACATAAGGTGACAGAGAACTAGCTCCAGTTCATCAATGTAATGTAGGCATGTATTCCAAATATAGTCATACGTGCTTATGGAAAAGAACTTGCATGACATCTTTTGTCCTACCATCCCATGGCAGCGGGGTCCTATTGGAAACTAAGGGATATTAAGGCCTCCTTTTAATAGAGTACCGGACCAAAGCATTAACACTTAGTGAATACATGAACTCCTTAAACTACGGTCATCACCGGGAGTGGTCCCGATTATTGTCACTTCGGGGTTGCCGGATCATAACACATAGTAGGTGACTATTGACTTCCAAGATAGGATCAAGAACTCACATATATTCATGAAAACATAATAGGTTCAAATCTGAATTCATGGCACTCGGGCCCTAGTGACAAGCATTAAGCATAGCAAAATCACAGCAACATCAATTTGAGAACATAATGGACATTAGGGATCAAACCCTAACAAAACTAACTCGATTACATGATAAATCTCATCCAACCCATCACCGTCCAGCAAGCCTATGATGGAATTACTCACGCACGGCAGTGAGCATCATGAAATTGGTGATGGATGAAGGTTGATGATGACGACGGCGACAGATTCCCCTCTCCGGAGCCCCCAACGGACTCCAGATCAGCCCTCCTGAGAGAGATTAGGGCTTCGCGGCAGCTCCGTTTCGTAAAACATGATGAATCCTTCTCTCTGATTTTTTTCTCCCCGAACGTGAATATATGGAGTTGGAGTTGAGGTCGGTGGAGCCTCAGGGGGCCCACGATACAGGGGCGTGTCGTGGTTCTAAGTCTGACAGTAGAATGGGGGGTATGTATGGAGAGGCAAGATCCTAGCTATGGAGTAGTTGTATACGCAAGGGATTTACGAGTTCAGGCCCTTCTCGGAGGAAGTAATAGCCCTCGTCTCGGAGCCCGGAGGCGGTCATTGGATTATATCGTATGTGTTACGAGGTGCGAATCCTTCTACTGTGGAGGGTGGCTTATATAGAGTGCGCCAGACCCCAGCCAGCCCATGTAGCGAGAGGGTTTAAGGTGCGTTAAGGCTAGGCGTTCTTGTAGCGCCTTACATAAAGTGTCATTATGATCATAAAGACTATTTAACTACTGAGACCGTTTGGGCACCGAGTGGCTGTTGGACTCTGGTGGTCGAGTGGGTCTTCATGGTCGAGTGTCTTTGAATCATCGAGTGGAAACCTACCAGGTCGATCGAAGGCCGCTTCTCTTGCGAGTGTCCTTGTGGAGGGTACCTTTGCGCAGGTCTATGACCCTACCCTGTACATGACTTCATCATTAGCCCCGAATGGATCGAGGTTTGAGTGAGGAAGGAGTTGATAATCTTTCCGACCTGTTCTTCGTGTTGTGAGTGTGTCTTACTCGATCAATGACCTTTTAGTGATGGCATCAACTTCTCTTTGATCGCCTTGACCCATTCTTCACGTTTTGTCGAGTGAACTTTGTGAACTTGAGGATTTCGGCGACGGATCGGAGGAAATCTGCTATCGACGGGTTGCTCCGCGGTTAGCGGATTTCGAGATCTGAATTTTGGGAAGCCTTGCGAGAAAACCTACGGCACTTTTCGGATGGGATAAGACGATGGCGCCTCGATCTTCAAGGCTGCCTTTTTCGCCACGTATCGCGTGCACGCCTGTTGCAGGATTTGACGGGATTGCCCGGGCCTACCGGTCAGCCACTCGGAAGCGGCCCCATATAAAGCGTCGGACAGGGTATTTTGAACAGCGCGACCTTAATCTTCTCCTCCCTCTGCCTCCAAACCTTCTCGCTGCGCTCTTAGCCTGTCCAGCCGCCGAGCTCGATACTAAACCGCTTGGCGACCATGGTGAAGGAGAAGATCGCAGCCTGGAATGGGTTAAGAAGGCGGGCGAAGGCTAAGGGAGAGCGCCCGGTCAGGCGGATCGTCTTCAGCGGTCCAAACTGCCGCAAGGCTGGGTCCAAGGAGATGGATCCGCTCGACCATCATCGAAAGGACCTCACCGATCCGGCCAATGAAGGACTGATCCCCATGGGTCGGCGAGGCTTAGGGAACGGAGTGGCAACCGCAGCTGAAGAGGGTGAGAGCGTTCTCTGGCCACCCACATAGATCGGGATTTTCTCGCCACGAATCCTTTTTCCGGGGTTTCGAACTTTTTGGGCGCAACTCCATAATTTCACTCCCAACTCCATTGTCTACCTTGCTGCTTTCATTTCGTTGTCGAAAACTTCTTGGGTTGTCGACCGCCCGGGTCTCTTCAAGCACATATTCACTGTCGCTCTCGGACGGTGAAGAAAACGAACCCGAATGACGAGAGAACCCAAGTAATCCAGATGTGTGGGGACTCGGGGTCCGATGAGGGGAAGAGCGCCTTTCCGGCTATGACTCTCCCCGACTCGGTTAGAGGGTGGCGATCGACCTGGTTCTATCGCCAAGACCAGCCGACGCCGGGCGATCGACTGGCTCCCTCCTTTCTCCATGAGTCGAGTGAACAAGCCATCTTCCCTGAAGTTGTTACCAGAGGAGAAGGCCCAAGTAAAATTGCTGATGGAGCGCGTAGTCGATCTCATTCGCGACGGGGTGACCGGCATGGATCTCCGGAGGTTTTCCTCCGGCGGCATATTCAGCCACTCCAATACCGAGGTCATCCGATGTGGATGTACTCTGATGCGGATGATACCACTCGGGTCCATCCAGAGGAGGTCGATGGCGCCATCACTGGAGAAGTGGATGACCGCCATCACGAGAAACAAAGATAACCCTCGCGGAGCTAGGAGGATTCCACCACTCGACCAGACTTACGAAGTAGACAAGGTACAACCACTTATCTTCGACTGTGATTCGGCTGCATTCATTCTGTTTAGATGCCAATTCGTCGACTGATTTTCGCCTTATTTTGTTGTCTTCTAGGTCACCACTGAGATGTAATCGATGCCCAACGGGGCGCAGGAAACAGTCGAAGAAGAAGAAGGAAGTGGAGGTGAAAGTCAGGAGGAATGGGAGTCCAACGGCGAGGAGGATGAGGGGGATGACAGCTCTAATGAAGAGGAGGAGGAGGAGGAAGAGGAGGAAGACGTCGATCCTCCTCGCTCGAGGGAAGGTCCAAGTTGACACATGACCCGGCGGCCGGGCGCGGTAAAGCTTTGTGCCCAATGGGCGGTCGGCGGCGACCTAGGACAACTTCCCTAGCGCCGACCGAGAAACCGCCACAAAGAACCTAGAGCAACGTCGTCAAAGCCGGCGAAGGCCCTGCCCAAGATGCGGATGGTCATCCCCACCATCTCCGGGTAACCAATGTAACCTTGTATTTCCTTATTCAACATGAGTGAACTTTTGGTCGACTTGATGACCGATCAGCCGATTCTTGAAATCTCTGATGCCGCTACCTCCGAGACTTCAGCCAAGCACGAAGATCAGAAATGGAGGATGCTGCTACCTCCAACCTTGGTATGATCTCTGAGGTTTCGCTTTTAGTCGACTGGAGCTTTTAGTCGATTGGACTTCCATGTTTACTTTTGAATCTTTCTTGTAGTTCCGCCTCACGTCATTGATCTCCCCGATGATGACGAGGAAGCGCCATTGAGGATGAGGAAGAACAAGAAAGTGCCTGCTGGCAAGGTTGCTCCAGTCACGGCGATTCCTGAGACGCTGGTTTCTGAGGGAGGCAACCCCACTCGGGCTTCTGTGTCTTTCGCTGTACCGCTGACAAGTGCCCGACCCACTTCGTCGACTGCTGATCCACCATCTCTCTTTGCTATACACCACGTCCCGGAAGACCAAGTGAGTGCTGCTAAGGAGGCCATACGCCAGACAGGGATCATGATGGAGCAAGTGAAAGCGGTCCGAGAGGCTAGCCAGGCGGCCTATGATGCTAGTTCGGCTCTCCAGAGCAATGTCCAAGTAAGTCGATCGTTGCTTGCTTCGTTAGGATATGCTACTTGAAACTGCTTCCTTCTGGAGATTTCCATATCTGTACACCCACTGGGTGGGTGTGTCGATTGAATTTTTGTGGGGGCACGCTGAGTGCACCCACTGGGTGTAGTCTCCGAGACTATGGTCGATTGCGTGCGATCGGCTATAGTCTTTATCTTGTGAACTTCTTCACTCGACCGGACGGACCAAGTCGAATGGAACCGTAAAACCGGTGGGGGCATGCTGAGTGCACCCACTGGGTGTAGTCCCCGAGACTATGGTCGACTGCGTGCAGTCGAGTATAGTCTAAAGAACTGTGTGTTGTTGTTTTTTTTATCGCGGCTGACCGCTGACACATAACCTTTTTGCCTCGTTTGGTCGATTGGTCGAACCAAATTGGTAAAATCGGTGGGAACGCTGAGTGCACCACCGGGTGTAGTCCCGAGACTCTTGTCGAATATTTTGATTCGATTGTAGTCTTAGAAATGCTACTATTTTTCCTTAATCACTCGGAAGTGATCTGTCTTTGATGTCTTTCGTTGGTTGACTCTTTGTACAAATCTTGCGAGCTTGTGGCTCGCTATCTTGAGATTAGAGAACAAACAGATCCAGCTCAACCTCGACTTGAAGCTTGCTCGGGAGAATTTGCGAAGGCAAAGGATGAAGCAAAAGGTATGGCTGGTGAGAACTTTTGACGATTGCCTTTGTTTTTCTGTTCATTCTCAACTTTGTTCTCATTGTTGCTTTGCGATAAACCTGGAAGAGACTTTGAAGAAGAAGGACCTTGACCTTGCGAGAGGCACGTATATGGCTTTGGAGAAAACAAAGCTCGCTGAAGAGAAGCTTGCCTCGACCAACAAACTTGAAGATGAAAATGCCAAGCTGAAAGCCGCTCTTGACGCTGCTAACAAGGAAGTTAGTCGATGAAGAACGACAAGATTGCTCTGTCGACAAGGCTGGCTAACCGACGGGAAGCGAAATGACTGGAGATTTATCTTGGAGGGCTCGCCAAGAAGCTGTTTCTCATGCTTGAAGGTAATCTCTTTTACCCGATTGTCTTGCTATCACCGGCTCATCACATGATCGTTATTTTGAGTCCGAGCTGTGTTTTCAGAATTCACAAAACTTTGAAGAAGAAACCAATCAGTGGAAATCAGTTTGGACCCCATCAACTCTCCCGTGAAGGACGAAGCTGCTATGAATGTGCTCCATTGAGTCTCGCGTTACTAGCGTGGTGGATTATCTTGCTCGATTGAAAGTTGCGATGTCGCGGATCGACTCGACTCTCGGCGGATCGGACACTTGAATGACCTTGAATCACGATGACTCGATGAATGAGATTCCAAGTCGAGTGCAAGAATGGAAAAAGTCTTCGCGGTGTGGTGCCGATGTTGCTCTATCTCGGTTCGTGTCCACTTCAAAGAAGCGCAAGAGGACAAGCTGGTGTCTCTCAAGGTTGCCAACACCAGGAAGCACGACTTCAGATCTTTCATGGAGACTTTCATCGCTGCTGCTACCCGTATTGCCGACGGAATCGACCTCGACCAGTTTGTTGCACCTTCCAGTCCTCAGCCGGAGGAGCAAAAAACTTCTAAGTCCCACCTTAAATTTGCCTCGGAATGCCGAGTGGTTTTTGTAACCGATAAACTTTAACAGGCTTAACGCCTGAGCACCTTTGGATCCGTAGGACGTTTATCCGAACTTGATTTATCCTTTAACATGCTTTCTTTGCCTTCGAGTGAACTTTGTTTCTCATTCGGAAGATATTCCGTTGAAACTCCAGTCGACTTGTGCTTCATCTATCCTACAGGTAGAGATGGAACACAGACTGCGACTGACCTCGTCGTCCTTGCGGATTGGGATGAACCGCACGTTGTACTTGTGGCGAAGCTCCGAAGGAGGAGGTAGCAGTCGACCTGCACCTCGTCGTCCTTGCGGATTGGGATGGACCGCACATTGTACTTGTGGCGAAGCTCCGAAGGAGAAGGTAACAGTCGACCTGCACCTCGTCGTCCTTGCGGATTGGGATGAATTCCTTACTTAGGCGAGCACTGGACCGCAGCTAAGCTCCCGAGTGGGAGGTTTGCTCTCCACTCGGTAGGGTTTTTATTACTTAGGCGAGCATTGGGCTGCAACTAAGCCTCCGAGTGGGAGGTTTGCTCTCCACTCGGTAGGATTTTTATTACTTAGGCGAGCATTGGGCTGCAGCTAAGCCTCCGAGTGGGAGGTTTGCTCTCCACTCGGTAGGATTTCTATTAGGCGAGCACTGGCTGCAGCTAAGCCTCCCGAGTGGGAGGTTTGCTCTCCACTCGGTGGGATTTCTATTACTTAGGCGGCCGGGGCTGCAGCTAAGCCCCGAGTGGGAGGTTTGCTCTCCACTCAGTAGGATTTCTATTACTTAGGCGAGCACTGGGCTGCAGCTAAGCCCCCGAGTGGGAGGTTTGCTCTCCACTCGGTAGGATTTTTATGGCGTAGCTTTGAAGGAGAAGGTAACAGTCGACCTGCACCTCGTAGTCCTTGCGATCTTCATTATTTTGGATGTTAAGGCGAATCCTTGGGCTGTTGCAAGCCCCCGAGTGGGAGGCCGGCTCACCACTCGGTAGGATTTGAATACTTACACGAGTACTTGGACTGCAGCTAAGCCTCCGAGTGGGAGGCTGGCTCGCCACTCGGTAGGATTTGAATACTTAGGCGAGTACTTGGATTGCAGCTAAGCCTTCGAGTGGGAGGCTGGCTCGCCACTCGGTAGGATTTTGAATACTTAGGCGAGTACTTGGACTGCAGCTAGGCCTCCGAGTGGGAGGCCGGCCCACCACTCGGTAGGATTTTGAATACTTAGGCGAGTACTTGGACTGCAGCTAAGCCTCCGAGTGGGAGGCCGGCTCACCACTCGGTAGGATTTTGGATACTTAGGCGAGTACTTGGACTGCAGCTAAGCCCCCGAGTGGGAGACTGGCTCACCACTCGGTAGGATTTTGAATACTTAGGCGAAGCGGATTCGCAGCTAAGCCCCCGAGTGAGAGACTGGCTCGCCACTCGGAAGGATTTTGAATACTTAGGGGAAGCGGATTCGCAGCTAAGCCCCCGAGTGAGAGACTGGCTTGCCACTCGGAAAGGATTTTTTTACAAACTTAGGCGAACCGGATTCGCAACTAAGCCACCCACTGGGGGAAATTTCAACAAAAAGTAATAACAATCACTGGGAAAATTATAACATTCTTGTCTTAGATAAACAAACTACAAAAGTACTTTTATTACATCTCAACCGAGTGAGTATTAAGTGTAAAAGGGGCGGAGCAGCTCCGCGTTCCAAGCTCGAGGCTCGTCGATCTGGCGATCAACGTTGTAGAGATGATACGCTCCGTTGTGGAGAACTCTTGTGACGATGAAGGGACCTTCCCAAGTGGGAGCGAGCTTGTGTGGTTTCTGTTGATCCACTCGGAGGACCAAATCTCCCTCTTGGAAGGCTCGACTCTTCACATTTCTGGCATGGAATCGACGCAAGTCTTGTTGATAGATAGTCGAGCGGATCAGGGCCATTTCTCTCTCCTCTTCCAAGAGGTCGACTGCATCTTGCCGGGCTTGTTCCGCTTCTTCTTCAGAGTATAGTTCGACTCGAGGCGCATTGTGAAGCAGGTCACTCGGTAGAACTGCTTCAGCTCCATAGACCAGGAAGAATGGAGTTCTCCCAGTCGACCGATTAGGAGTGGTCCTCAATCCCCAGAGAACTGATGGAAGTTCGTCGACCCAAGCTCCTCATGCGTGTTTGAGATCACGCATCAGCCGTGGTTTCAGCCCTTTGAGAATGAGGTCGTTTGCACGTTCTGCTTGTCCATTCGACTGAGGATGAGCCACTGAAGCATAGTCAACCCGCGTGCCTTGAGAGGCGCAGAAGGCTTTGAACTTGTCATTATCGAAGTTTGACCCATTATCGGTGATGATGCTATGCGGAACTCCATATCTGAATATCAACTCTCTGATGAAACTGATAGCAGTGCATGCATCGAGGTTCTTGATGGGCTTGGCTTTGATCCACTTGGTGAACTTGTCGATTGCTACTAGCAAATGAGTGAAGCCGCTTCGCCAGCTTCTCAACGGTCCAATCATGTCCAATCCCCAAACAGCGAAGGGCCGACGAGTGGAATGGTCTTCAAGGCTGAGGCGGGCTTGTGCGACATGTTGGAATAGAACCGACATCCTTCACACTTGTCAACTATTTCTTTTGCCATTTCATTTGCTTTCGCCAAGAAAATCCCGCCGGTATGCTTTAGCCACAATGGTCCGAGAGGACGATGATGGCCACAGTCCCCCAGTGGATATCCTCAAGAATTATCGACCTTCTTCTGGCGTGATACACTTCTGGCCGACTCCAGTCACGCTTTCTCTGAACAACTGTCCCTTGATCACTGTAAAGGCCTTGGATTGTCGGACGATCTATCGAGCCTCTTCTTCATTCTCCGGGAGCTCTTTCCTTAGGATATATGCGATGTACGGCACCATCCAGTCGGGAGTGATGACCACACCTTCCATAATTAGGTCGACCACGGCTGGGACCTCAACTTCAGTCGAATCATTGGCACTCTTTTGCTGCGGGGCTTCTTCTGTGAAAGGATACTCCTGCACTGATGGTGCATGAATGTGCTCCAAAAATACATTACTAGGAATGGCTTCCCTCTTGGATCCTACCTTCGCCAAATCATCTACAGCTTGATTTTTCAGTCGGGGTATGTGATGAAGCTCTAACCCCTCGAATTTCTTCTCCACCTTTCTCATTGCGTTACAATAACCTGTCATAGCTGGGCTTCTGACATCCCACTCCTTCATCACTTGATTAACAACCAGATCCGAGTCGCCGTAGACCATAAGGCGACGGACGCCGAGTGAAATGGCCATGCGCAACCCATACATGAGTGCTTCATATTCTGCTTCATTGTTGGAAGAATCAAAGTGAATCTGGAGAACATATTTGAGCCTATCTCCTCGGGGGGAAACCAATACAACCCCGCACTGAACCGTTCAAAGATCTTGGAACCGTCGAAAAACATAGTCCAGTGCTCTGAGTGAACTTGAGTCGGAAGCTGCTGTTCAGTCCACTCGGCGAGGAAGTCTGCTATTGCTTGGGACTTGATGGCTTTCTTTGCCTCGAATTTGATATCAAGGGGAAGGAGTTCAATCGCCCATTTGGCCACTCGACCAGTTGCATCTCTGTTATGAAGAATTTCCGACAATGGGGCGTCGCTGACGACTGTAATGGAATGATCGGAGAAATAATAGGCAACCTTCTTTGTGGTCATATAGATCCCATAAACAAGCTTCTGATAGTGAGGGTATCTTTGCTTTGATGGGGTCAGTACTTCAGAAAGATAATAAACTGGGCGTTGAACTTTGGAGGATTTTCCTTCTTCTTCCCACTCATTTGTAAATGCGGTCTCGACGACTTGTCCAGTGGCTGCAATGTAAAGCAGCAAAGGCTCTTTGCTGATTGGGGCAGCAAGCACCGGCTGGGTGGAAAGCAGAGCTTTGAGCTCTGCAAACGCTGCATCAGCTTCTAGAGTCCACTCGAACTTGTCTAACTTCTTCATCAGTCGGTAAAGAGGCAATGCCTTTTCACCGAGGCGAGAGATGAATCGACTTAAAGCGTCCAAGCATCCAGTAAGTTTCTGGACATCGTGCACACGCACAGGGCGCTTCATTCGGAGTATGGTGCCAACCTTTTCAGGGTTATCATCGATTCCTCGCTCAGAAATGAGAAAACCGAGTAACTTTCCACCAGGAACTCCAAATGTACACTTTGATGGGTTAAGCTTGATATCATACCTCCTGAGATTGGCAAATGTTTCAGCAAGGTCAGTCAACAGGTCGGAACCCTTTCGTGACTTGACCACTATATCATCCATGTACGCTTCCACATTCCAACTGATTTGAGTGAGCAAACACTTCTGAATCATCCTCATGAATGTGGCTCCGGCATTCTTGAGACCGAATGGCATGGTGACATAACAGAAGAACCCGAATGGAGTGATGAACGCTGTTTTAATCTCATCGGGTCCATACAGACGGATCTGATGGTACCCGGAATAGGCGTCTAAAAAAGACAACCTCTCACATCTCGCAGTTGAGTCGACTATTTGGTCAATGCGAGGAAGAGGGAAATGACCTTTCGGGCAGGACCGATTGATATGCTTGAAATCGATGCACATGCGCAACGACTTGTCCTTCTTGGGGACCATGGCGACATTGGCGAGCCACTCGGAGTGGTAGATCTCTCGATGAACTCTGCGCTATGAGCCGAGCCACCTCCTGCCAATGGCCTTTCTCTTACGACGGCGGACCGCCAAGATATTCTTTAACGGTTTGAATTTTGGTTCGACTTCGTGGCGATGCTCAGCCAGCTCCACAGGAACACCGGCATGTCAAGAGGCTTCCATGCAAAGATGTCCCAGTTCTCACGGAGGAACTGGATGAGCGCTTCTTCCTATTTTGAGTCGAGTGTTGTTGAGATGTTGGTCGGAGCAGCATTGGGATCAGTCGGGTGAATGTGAACCTGTTTCGTCTCACCAGTCGACTGAAATGCTGACTCCGTAGCAGGCTTCTTAGCTCGCAACAAATCACTCGGATCTGTAGTTTTCTAATACTCTTGTAGCTCTACCACTGCCAACTGAGCATCGGCGATCTTAGAGCCTTTCTGGAAGCACTCTTCCGCCTTCTTCCGATTGCCCGTAACAGTGATCACGCCCTTGGGACTAGGCATCTTCAGTTTAAGATACACGTAACATGGTCGGGCCATGAAACATGCATAAGCTGGCCTTCCCAGAATAGCGTGATAAGCGCTCTGGAAATCCACGACCTCAAAGGTCAACTTTTCTTTCGGAAATGCTTGAATCACCAAAACTACATCAAGAGCAATTTGGCGAGTGACTCAGCCTTCTTTCCGTGAATGACTCCGTGGAAGCTCATATTCTTGGTATCGAGTCCGACATCGGAATGCCCATCCCTTTCAACGTCTCCGCGTACAATATGTTCAAGCCACTACCACCATCCATCGGGACTTTGGTCGGTCGAGTGCCCTCAACAACCGGGTCGACCACCAATGCTTGCCTCCTGGGGTGGCAATGTGCGTCGGGTGATCGACCGGTCGAATGTGTTGGCGGTGCAGGACCATTTCAGATAATTGGGAGTCGCCGAGCAACCAAGTTCACTTCCGATTGATAACCTTCAATCGACTTTTGCTTTCGGCGTCGGCAAAAATCATCGTGGTGGAATTGACACGGGATATCCATCATCACCGCCATCTTTGTCCTCAACTTTGTCATTTCCTTATCCTTATCCTTGAGCTGTTTCCTTGGAACTGCTGAATCAAGAGCCGACATCTTTGTCGAGTGGTATGTTTCGGGTAAATGAATTTACCCTCTTCATCTTTCTTTGTATGAATATGACATGGCAAATCCAACACGTCGTTTCCATCCTGGTCTTTCACCTTCTTGGGGTTCCAAGGACCCTTGGGTTTCCCCTTGAACTTTCCCAGGGTCACAGCCAAGGCCTCTCCGGAGCGGCTGGCTCGGCTTTGCGCTTCGCTTCGATTGGAATTTCCTCCGCCGCCTCATTGGCGGCCGATTTGTATTTACCACTCCGGAGCCGATCCTCTTCTTCACCATTTGCATACTTGGTGGCAATCTCCATCATCCGACTCAGGGTCATATCTCTGGTTCGACCAAATTTCAAACTCAACCCTCTGTTCTTGACGCCTTCTTTGAAGGCACAGACTGCCTGGTGATCAGATACATTCTCGACTGTGTGGTGCAAAGTGATCCACCTATGGATATAATCTCTCAAAGTTTCACTCGATTTTTGCACACATGACTGCAACTCCGTCAATCCTGCTGGTCGTTTGCAAGTTCCTTCAAATGTCCTGACAAACACTCGGGCAAGATCTTCCCAAGTGTAAATACTGCTGGGTGCTAACTGATTCAACCACGCCCTGGCTGAACCCTCCAACATAAGAGGCAAATGCTTCATGGCTACCTCATCGTTGCCACCGCCGATCTGAACAGCCACTCGGTAATCTTCAAGCCAAGTGTCAGGCTTGGATTCACCAGTGAACTTACTGACTCCAGTCGCCAACCTGAAGTTGGGAGGAATCACCGCGGCTCTGATGGCTCTGCTGAAACACTCTGGTCCCGAGACATGAACTCTGCTGCTGGAGGGAACATCTCTATCATGGCCGTCACGGTGAGCTCTGTTCATGTCGACCAAACCTTGAACGATAATAGATCTCGCATCAAAGCCTGGTTCCCTCGGGTCGACTGGAACTCTTCGCCCAACACTGTGCTAGCGTCTGTCGTCCTGCTGCCGAGGAGCGTATGATCTACCCCTTGGGGGAGGAGTGGGCACTCGACGTCGATCGTTGCGATCGAATCGATGCTCATACTGCTCGCGGCCCTTGTACTGATCATCATGCCGGCCCCAACGTTCCTCACGCCTCGGGGGTGATCTCGGACTATGGGCCGACTGGACTGAATTCGCAGCGACGGATCGGCTGTGAATCCTGTTCCACGATTGTGATACAACTGAGTTTTGATCTCCTGCCGCCCGGAGCAGATCTCTGATTTGCAGCAAACCTCTACCTGCCTCCGAATGGAAAGGCTGAATTGACTCTGCTATACGGGCGGCAGCTGCTAAATTCTGAATCGGAGTTCGATATACCTGAGTTGGCGGTTGAAAGAGCTGACGTCGACTGGATTCTGGAACCCTTGGTCGCGCGCGCTCGTCGAGTGCTCGCTGAAGGTTCTCCAGTCGAGTGTGCTCAGCTAGGTTGGCCAAGCGCGCATCCTCCAAGGCACGAGCCTCGGGGGTTTCTCCAACGATAGGAGTGTGAAGTGCATCCATGTTCCGATGGCGAAGCTCCTCCCTCTGGAGCGAAGTGAGGGGCTCGGGCAGGTACTCTTCGTGGGCTTGCTCCGGATCGCCTCCACCTTCACCTCCGTTGGTGCGGGTGAATCCGGGGGGACTGCATGGTCCATCGACCATCAGAACCTCTGCCACCGAGTCACTGCTATCGCATTCGGACGCAGTCTCTGCGGAGCCAGTCGACAGATCGAACAGGCCGTAGAGAGATTCGTCGGGCTTGATCGCCGCGACTTGGGGGGTGGCCGACTGGCGGGCCACCGCATGCCTCACCCACCGCTGAAGCCTCGACTGACCGGAATGCTTGCGCCGGTGGGAGACTGGGAGCGAAGACGGCACAGGAGCCGACCCATACTGGGTCGACGGTTGCCGCAGGAGGACGCCACGTACACACGCGCGAAAGTGCGTCGCCCCGCGGACGGGGAGCGCGTCCACGTCGAGTGGAGCCTCCTGAAGCCAAGTGGAGTCGTTGGCGACAAACGTGAGCGCACCGAGACGGATCTCGTGGCTGTCAACCAGAACTCCACTTGGAACCATGATGTAGGAGATCGAAAGAATCCCAACTTCTCCAACAAATCGCTAGAACACCGGCCCCATCAGGCGCCAACCGTCGTGGTTCTAAGTCGGACAAGAGAATGGGGGTAGGTATGGAGAGGCAAGATCCTAGCTATGGAGTAGTTGTATACGCAAGGGATTTACGAGTTCAGGCCCTTCTCGAGGAAGTAATAGCCCTCGTCTCGGAGCCCGAGGCGGTCGATTGGATTATATGCGTGTGTTATTGGGTGCGAACCCTTCTACCTGTGGAGGGGGGTGGCTTATATAGAGTGCGCCAGGACCCCAGCCAGCCCATGTAGCAGAGGGTTTAAGGTGCGTTAAGGCTAGGCGTTACTGGTAACGCCTTACATAAAGTGTCATTATGATCATAAAGACTATTTAACTACAGACCGTTTGGGCATCGAGTGGCTCTTGGACTCCTAGTGGTCGAGTGGGTCTTCATGGTCGAGTGTCTTTGAATCTGTCGAGTGGAAACCTACCAGGTCGACTGGAAGGCCGCTTCTCTTGCGAGTGTCCTTGTGGAGGGTACCTTTGGGCAGGTCGATGACCCTACCCTGTACATGACTTCATCGAGGCGGCATACAGGGGGGGTAGCGCCCCCACCCTCGTGGACAGTGTGGGCCCCTGGTCTTGATTCTTTCGCTAGTATTTTATATATTCCAAAATATTCTCCGTGAAGTTTCAGGTCATTCCGAGAACTTTTATTTCTGCACAAAAATGACACCATGCCAATTCTGCTGAAAACAACGTCAGTCCGGGTTAGTCCCATTCAAATCATGCAAGTTAGAGTCCAAAACAAGGGCAAAAGTGTTTGGAAAAGTAGATACGATGGAGACGTATCAACTCCCCCAAGCTTAAACCTTTGCTTGTCCTCAAGCAATTCAGTTGACAAACTGAAAGTGATAAAGAAAAACTTTTACAAAATCGGTTTGCTCTTGCTGTTGCAAATATGTAAAGCCAGCATTCAAGTTTTCAGCAAAGATTATGAACTAACCATATTCATAATAACACTTAGGTCTCATGTTTACTCATGTCAATGGCATAATCAACTAGCGAGCAATAATAATAAATCGCGGATGACAACACTTTCTCAAAACAACCATAATATGATATAACAAGATGGTATCTCACTAGCCATTGTAATTCATGGACTCAACATAAATGCAGAGCACCTCTGAAGATCCAGGACTCACTAAACATTGTAATTCATGGTAAAATAAATCCGGTCATAGTCAATACAAATTAATAGTAATGGATGCAAATGACAGCGGTGCTCTCCAACTGGTGTTTTTTAATAAGAGGATGATGACTCAACATAAAACTAAATAGATAGGCCCTTCGCAGAGGGAAGCATGGATTTATAGAGGTGCCAGAGCTCGATTTTTGAAATAGAGATAAATAATATTTTGAGTGGCATACTTTCACTGTCAACATAACAACCGAGAGATCTCGATATCTTCCATGCTACACACATTATAGGCGGTTCCCAAGTAGAACGGTAAAGTTTATACTCCCCCACCACCAACAAGCATCAATCCATGGCTTGCCCGAAACAACGGGTGCCTCCAACTAACAACAGTCCTGGGGAAGTTTTGTTTGCAATTATTTTGATTTGGTTTGAGCATGGGACTGGGCATCCCAGTGACCAGCCATTTTCTCGTGAGTGAGGTGCGGAGTCCACTCCTCTTGAGAATAACCCGCCTAGCACGGAAGATACAGACAACCCTAGTTGATACATGAGCTAATCAAGCATACAAAACAGAATTTCATTTGAAGGTTTAGAGTTTGGCACATACAAATTTACTTGGAACGGCAGGTAGATACCGCATATAGGAAGGTATGGTGGACTCATATTGAATAACTTTGGCGTTTATGGAAGTGGATGCACAAGCAGTATTCCAGCTTAGTACAAGTGAAGGCTAGAAAAAGACTGGGAAGCGACCAACTAGAGAGCGACAACAGTCATGAACATGCATTAAAATTAATCAACACTGAGTGCAAGCATGAGTAGGATATAATTCACCATGAACATAAATATCGTGGAGGCTATGTTGATTTTGTTTCAACTACATGTGTGAACATGTGCCAAGTCAAGCCACTCGAATCGTTCAAAGGAGGATACCACCCTATCATATCGCAACCATTTTAATAGCATGTTGGCACGCAAGGTAAACCATTATAAACTCCTAGCTAATTAAGCATGTCATAAGCAACTATAATATCTAATTGTCATTGCAAACATGTTTCATTCATAATAGACTGAATCAGGAATGATGAACTAATCATATTTACAAAAACAAGACAGGTCGAGTTCGTACCAGCTTCTCTCATCTCAATCAGTCCATCATATATCGTCATTATTGCCTTTCACTTGCACGACCGAACGGTGTGGATAATAATAATAGTGCACGTGCATTGGACTAAGCTGGAATCTGCAAGAATCTAATTCAAGGGAGAAGACAAAGTAATATGGGATCCTGGTTAAATCAACAACAATGCATATAAGAGCCACTTCAACATTTTCATCATGGTCTTCTCCTCTCGACCCCCAAAGAAGAGAAAGGAAATAAAACTATTTACACGGGAAAGCTCCCAACAAGCAAAAGAAGAACGCAAAATATTTTTGGGTTTTATTTTAATTATTACTACTACAGGCATGGAAGGTAAACTAACTAAAAGCTACAACTAATTTTTTTGGTTTTTCTTAAGGTTATTCTAGCACACAAGAAGAAAGCGAGAAAAAGGAAAATAAACTAGCATGGATAGTGCAATGAAAAAGTATGAGCACCGACAACTAGAATGAGTGTGTGAACATGAATGTAGTGTCGGTGAGAAATACGTACTCCCCCAAGCTTAGGCTTTTGTCCTAAGTTGGTCTATGCACATGGATGGCCAGGCGGATATCCAAAGTTGTAACTGGGGTCGTACTGAGATGCGGCAGCTACTGCCTCAAGAGTGGCAACTTGGAGGCGAGATACCTCCGTTCTCCTCTCGTAGTCGTTTGCCTCCTCCCTAGTTATAATATATCTCCTTTTTGCCTGAAAGTCAAAGAAAGTAGGAGCAGGGAGAGTAATATGACAGCGCGACGTCTGTCAAAGATTAGTCGCTACTGGAGAGCCTGTTCATTCCTCTCAACAAACTGATGACGAACCATAGCATTAGAATCTAGATAAGCAGGAGGCAAATCCATATCATTTTCACGAATGGGTACCTCAAGAAAATTGGCTAAACGGGTTGCATAAATTTCACCAAACAAACCTCCTCTAATACTGTTATGATGCAACCTTCATGCAACAATAGCTCCCAAGTTATATTGTTTATCTCCTAATACAGCACTCCTGAGAACACTAAGATCGGGAACGCACATGTGACATGCCTCGTCCTTACCGTTAATGCATCTACCTATAAAGAGAGCAAAGTAGTGTATGGCAGGAAAGTGGATGCTCCCTATGGTAGCTTGCGTGATTCTCTAGATTCCCCCACAGTTATACTAGCTAGAAAGTCTTTAAATTCAGATTTGCGAGGTTCACTTGCATTTTCCCACTGCGGAAGTTTACAAGAAGTGCTAAAATATTCTAAGTCCATGGTATAATATTTATCATAAAGATCAAATAGGACAGTGTGAGAATTGCATGATGATGTAAATCTAAACCTTCTCACAAAGGAATTAGTTAGTTAGTGATATTGAGGGCACTTATCTGCCACGAAGCCCTCAAGTTTAGCATTACACACATACGTGTCAAATTCATCCTTAATTCCTGCTTGGACCATGAAATTTTGACGGCCATTCACAAGGCTGCACTTGAGCTTCTCTTGGTAGTTCATAGTCTGGCTCACGTATTGCGGGCCTGGGTCCTTGCTTCCTTGAAGAACCACCTTGGTACATTTTCCTAAACATATTTCTTCCTCTAAAAAATTTCTGAAAATTTCATTAACTCAAAATAAAAGTGAACCAAACTCAATAAAATTGATAGCAACTACTCCCACAAGTGCCTAGAGACTATATCATGCATTAGAACTACTTGGGACCAAATAAATTTGACATGCAAGCTCAAGAACAGGGTCACCTAAGCAACAAAAATTTGCAATAAATAAAGTACTAGAACAAAAACTAAATGGACCATTGGAGGAGTCACATACCGAAGAACAATCCCCCAAAGCAGTTTTGTGAGTGGAGCTTTGAGCAAGGAGATCGAAAATCGCAGCAAAACAAGCTAGAACACGAGTTTGAGCTGTGTGGTGATTTTTTTTGGAGGAAGACGGAGTTTGTGGGTGCTGGAATAAGTGGAGGGGGGCCACGTGCGGCCCAGGAGGCAGGGGGCGCACCCAGGGGGTGGGCGCGCCCTGGACCCTCGTGGCCAGGTGGTGGCTCCCCCTGATGTGTTCTCAGTGCCAGATATTCTTAAATATTCTACAAAAATCATATTACAATTTCAGGGCATTTGGAGAACTTTTATTTTCGGGGTATTTTTATTGGACGGATAATTCATAAAACAGATAGAAAGTATTATTTTTGCTTTATTTAATGGAAATGACAGAAAGTAAAAGGAGGGTATAGAGAGTTGTGCTTTCTAACTTCGTCCATCTCATGCTCATCAAAAGGAATCCACTAACAAGGTTGATCAAGTCTTGTTAATAAACTCATTCCGAATCGCATGAAACCGGAGAATTTTCGAATAGCACTAGGTTAACTCAACGGGGATTGTCGGGGGTGAGCTGATCGTGCCCCACGAGCACCTACGAGACCTGGGTCCCTTGTGGTTCGGAGGGGGGCGGAGACTGCACAAAGAGCGGGTCGAGGCGATGCGCACGAGAGGGTTTTTACCCAGCTTCGGAGCTCTCCGGAGAGATAATACTCCTACTGCTGCTTTGTGGATTATCTTGTGTTCTTGCTAGGGAGCAATGCTGGCTACAAGACCTAACTTGAGTGTGATGAACTAAGTGGAGCTAGACTAGAAACCCAGCCGAATCGAACCCCTCACGCTGCCCTTGGACCTCCTTTTATAGGCACAAGGGGTTACCACATGTGGCAAATAGACAAGGTTACAATGGTAAAACTTAGGTAGGTACACCGCTTTATACAGTGTACAATAATCTATACCTAACTCGACGGCAAGGGACAAGGGTCATCAATGCTGTCTCGATCGCCTCAACAAAGGTAACAGGGACCGTTAAGTGCGCCTCCGTCCGCCACGATGGTGGCTTGTCATTGCTGTTTGTCGCTACTCCCGCTGGCTGCACAGCCCACCGACACGCCAGATTTGGGAAGCCCGTGGTGACACGCTGGCGGGTGAGCTGGAGCGAAGATGAAGAGAGGTCGCCCGCCCGCAAGCGCCTTGCATGGCGAGAACTTTGTCGCGCTTGGGGTTTAGCGCCCGCCAAGCCTTCCCGCAAGCTCCTCTTGCCGGGGCCTCGCTTCCTTGGCGCCTTGAGTGGCCTTCCGGCAAGCTTCTCTTGCCGGGTCTTGACTACTTTGTTCTTGAATGACTCAAGGAGCTGCCGAGGATCTTGGCGGCCATCAAGCCGCCCGGCCGTGGCGCTGCAATCGTCTCACGCCGCGAGTTCGGGGTACTAGGGTACCCTACTCTAGTACATCGACAGAGCCACGGGCTGGGCCACACACGGCGCCAAGCTCTGTTGGGCCAGGCCCAAAACAGTGCACGGGCGCGCGTGGTCTTGATTACGTCGTTACTCGCCTTGGACCCACCACGTCTCCACGAACGGCACGCGCCTACCGCGTTTCTCTGTAACGGCACGCATTAACTGTGGCGTCGTGGGTGAAGTGGGCGGCGTGCGAGGTCGCTTCATCTGTCGCCTCAGTTCTGCGTCTCCGCCACGTGGTTCCCATGCACTCGGGGTCACGGGCGGTGGAAGCGGGAATCTGGGCCGTCGTGAGCAGAGGCAGCAGGTCTGTCCTGATTCCCTGCTCTTCCTGTACCTTGATTCGCCGAGCGGGGCGGCCGAGCCCCCGCCTTGCTTCTTTTTAAGAAGGGCGGAAGGGGGGCGCAGAAGCTCGCACTCTCCCGTCCCTTCTTTTCTTCAGCTTCTGCTTCCCTCTCTCCCATTTGCCATGGAGAAAGGGAACCTTGGTTCTCCATCGGTGGCGGCGAGGGTTGCAGCTAGGCAGCGCACCCCTCCCAATTCCACGCCCGGGGAGGCAGAGCCAGCCGCAAGGGGAAGAGGGAGGGGGCGAGGTCGTGGACGAGGCCGGGGAGCCCGAGGGAGAGGCGGACGAGGCGGTGCGCCGTCTCCGCCTCCATCAGCGGTTCCTCTCCGGGGGCGAGGTCGTGGACGAGCCAGAGGCGCTCGGGGAAGAGGCGGGCGGGGCGGCGTGTCGTCTCCGCCCCCGCCGGCGGTCCCTTTCCCCGCGGCGGTCCACACGGGGGACGACCCTTGCGAGTTCTTCGTCAAGCTGCGCCGGGCGCCTCGTCGTCGTCTCCGGCTTCCAGCTCCGTTCGCGATGGCGATGGAGTCGGATCCGCCCGAGACGTTGAGGTTGCACATGAGGGGCTGTGGGATCAGCGGCACGCGAGTCCGCGTTGTATTCCCAGCCCCTAATGTGATGTATCTTGATCGTGGGTGGAAGACGTTCGCCCGCATCCACAACCTGCTGGCGGGGTTTACCCTCCATTTTAAGTTAATGGAGGGTGATCTCCTCTCCGTCAAGGTCTTCGGGGATCTTGGCACTCGGGCGAGGTGCTGCGTGGATAGCTCCTCCGACAGCGACGATTCCTCCTCAAGCGAGAGTGGCGAGGAGGAGAGCGACAGCGACGACGAGGGTAGCAGGCCTGACTAGTTGTCGGGCGCCGCCCTGCGCGTCACCGGCGACCCCATCATCCATGTCGCCGGCGCCTTGAACTCCCCGGGGTCGTCTCCTTGGGTGGCTGGCGTGGGGAGGCTGCGGAAGGGGAAGAGGGATGGCGACAAGGCCGTCAAGTCGGAGTACGAGGGCGTAGTGCCCTCGACAGATGCCGACGCCCCGCCGCCCGTCTTGAGCTCTGCTTGTTGCCGCCATCCCGTCAAGCCTTCGGAGAGCCCCGGCATGTTCTCTTGGTGCCTTCGCACTGTAGCTCAGCGTAAGCGCTCCTTGCCCTTCCCGCCTCCTTAACCTACCTCCAAGATAGGGACAGAAAAGGGATTACGGGCATCTTATCTTTTAATTTGTAAGCCTTCGGCCTTATATCGCATTTAAGAACTTGTAATCCTCTCTTTCATGTTTTTCACTCTCCACGGACTGTATCCGAGAAGAATGTTTTTAATGAAAGAGGGATGTTTGAAGAAGGACGAAGGGCTTATCTGATATCACAGCCTCCGGCAATTCTGGCTTGCCGCAGCCCCCGGCAACTCCGGCTTGCCGCGGCCTCCGGCAACTCTGGCTTGCCGCAGCCCCCGGGCAACTCTAGCTTGCCGGGGCTTGGACGCCGGCGCACCTTTCTTCTCTTCGCTGTTATTTCGGTTCCGAGAACAATTTAGCTAGTGCCATGATAGGTTATTTTTGCAATATATACTATCTTAGGCAACCGAATGCAACGTTATTTCCTTTACTCGATTTCTTCCCTTGTATGTTTTCACCCTACGCTTTTAGGGAAACTTGCCGGTGCAGCACCCTTGCCATGAGCCCGAGTCGCGAACTTCAGCAGCTTCTTTGGCGGGGTCGCTACCGACAAGCAACCTCGTCATGGACTAGTCGCAGCTCACTTAAGTCGTTGAGCGGACTCGAAACAAAATAAGGGCGCGACCAGTCATGATTTGGTTCCTCCGCGCACAGGTTTTCCATACAAAGTACTATCGTTCGAGGAAGATAACTTAAAATTTTAAAACTGGTCGCTTAAAACTTAGCAACTTAGCTTTTCTGTTGTCCGTCTTCCGGCAAAGCGACAGTTCCTCGAGCGATGCCCACACCACTATCTCCTCCTCTCCCCGGTTAACTTGTGGGTGGATGAACCTTCTTCTTGTTTGAGAAGAAAGAAGAGAAAAGAGAGTTATGGAGCCTAATAGCTCACTATCGCCTTACGGGTGTGGGTGCTGCACAAGATGTTAGTAAACACATGCATACTTTATTATGGAGGCATGTATTAACAAAATGTGCGCAACCATAGGCTTTATCGATGCACGGGTCTCGCGGCTTTGTACAAAGGATTACATGCAACAGCGGCAAGACTTGTACAAAAGGTTGGTTGCGGAACAGGTTCCGCAACATCGCTACTCATGGGTAAAACTTGCGAAGATGCTCTATGTTCCAGGAATTGCTCACCGGAAAGCCGTCTTGGTCTTAAAGCGGACAGCGCGGGCCTAGTGACTCGTTTTACCCGATAAGGGCCTTCCCACTTCAAGGCCAACTTGTTGGAATTCTTGGCGGATTGAACGCGCCAAGAACAAGGTCGCCTTCCTCGAAGCTTCGGCATTAACTTTGCGGCTATGGTAGCGACGCAAAGCTTGCTGGTAACGAGTAGCTCGTCAGCAGCTGAAGACGATCTTCCTCGAGGAGCAGCGCGTCATCTTGCCGCAGCTGCTCTTGCTCAAGCTCATCATAAGCGAGCACTCGAGGTGACCCGTATACGAGTTCCGTGGGGAGAACTGCCTCTGCTCCGTAGACTAGAGCAAAGGGTGTCTGGCCAGTGGCTCGATTTCGGGGGTGAGCTGATCGTGCCCCACGAGCACCTACGGGACCTGGGTCCCTTGTGGTTCGGAGGGGGGCGGAGACTGCACAAAGAGCGGGTCGAGGCGATGCGCACGAGAGGATTTTTACCCAGCTTCGGAGCTCTCCGGAGAGATAATACTCCTACTGCTGCTTTGTGGATTATCTTGTGTTCTTGCTAGGGAGCAATGCTGGCTACAAGACCTAACTTGAGTGTGATGAACTAAGCTGGAGCTAGACTAGAAACCCAGCCGAATCGAACCCCCTCTACGTTGCCCTTGGACCTCCTTTTATAGGCACAAGGGGTTACCACATGTGGCAAATAGACAAGGTTACAATGGTAAAAACTTAGGTAGGTACACCGCTTTGTACAGTGTACAGTAATCTATACCTAACTCTGACGGCAAGGGACAAGGGTCATCAATGCCTGTCTCGGTCGCCCGAACAAAGGTAACAGGACCGTTAAGTGCGCCTCCGTCCGCCACGATGGTGGCTTGTCAGCGCTGTTTGTCGCTACTCCCCGATGGCTGCACAGCCCACCGACACGCGTACTTGGGGAAGCCCCGTGGTGACACGTTGGCGGGTGAGCTGGAGCGGAGATGAAGAGAGGTCGCCCGCCCCGGCAAGCGCCTTGCCGCGGCGAGAACTTTGTCGCGCTTGGGGGTTTAGCGCCCGCCAAGCCTTCCCGGCAAGCTCCTCTTGCCGGGGCCTCGTTTCCTTTGCGCCTTGAGTGGCCTTCCCGGCAAGCTTCTCTTGCCGGGGTCTTGACTACTTTGTTCTTGAATGACTCCAAGGGAGCTGCTGAGGATCTTGGCGGCCATCAAGCCGGCCCGGCCGTATGCTAGAATCTGTCTGCAGACGAGTTCGGGGTACTAGGGTACCCCTACTCTACTACACCGACAGGGATATGCAGATCCCCAACAATAAGAATATCATATTTCTTTTTGACAGTAGGAAGAGGAAATTCAAAACCTCCAATAATAATCGATGGAATTTTTCCAATAGAATTGATACTGTGGACTTGAGGTTGTTTCCTCGGAAAGTGTACCGTATGCTCATTACCATTAACATGAAAAGTGACATTGCCTTTGTGGAAATCAATAACAGCCCTTGCAGTATTCAAAAAGGGTCTACCAAGGATAATCGACATACTATCGTCCTCGGGAATATCAAGAATAACAAAGTCCGTTAAGATAGTAACGTTTGCAACCTCAACAGGCACATCCTCACAAATACCGACAAGTATAGCGGTTGATTTATTGGCCATTTGCAAATATATTTCAGTAGGTGTCAAGTTATTCACATCAAGTCTACGATATAAAGAGAGGGGCATAACACTAACACCGGCTCCAAGATCAAATAAAGCAGTTTAACATAGTTTCTTTTAATGGAGCATGGTATAGTTGGTACTCCTGGATATCCAAGTTTCTTAGGTATTCCACCTTTAAAAGTATAATTAGCAAGCATGGTGGAAATTCCAGCTTCCGGTATCTTTCTTTTATTAGTAACAATATCCTTCATGTATTTAGCATAAGGGTTCATTTTAAGCATATTAGTCAAACGCATACGCAAAAAGATAGGTCTAATCATTTCAGCAAAGTGCTCAAAATCCTCATTATCCTTTTTCTTGGATGGTTTAGGAGGAAAAGGCATGGGCTTCTGAACCCATGGTTCTCTTTCTTTACCGTGCTTCCTAGCAACAAAGTCTCTCTTATCATAACATTGATTCTTTGATTGTGGGTTATCAAGATCAACAGCAGGTTCAATCTCTACATCATTGTTATTGCTAGGCTGAGCATCATCATGAACCTTAACGTTAAAATTATCACTAGGTTCATGTTCATTACCAGATTGTGTTTCAGCATCAGAAATAGATATATCATTGGGATTCTCAAGTGTGTCAACAACAAGTTCACTATAAGCATGCAAAGTCCTATCATTTTTCTTTTTCTTCCTCTTAGAAGGACTAGCTGTATCAACATTAATTCTCTGAGAATCTTGCTCAATTCTCTTAGGGTGGCCCTCAGGATACAAAGGTTCGTGAGTTATTTTACCCCCTCTAGTCATAACTCTAACATCATCATCATTTTTCTTGTTATTCAATTCATTGAGCAAATCATTTTGAGCCTGAAGCACTTGTTCAACTTGAGTGGTAACCATAGAAGCATGTTTACTAATAAGATTAAGTTCACCTTAAACTCTAGACATATAATCACTCAAGTGTTCAATCATATAAGCATTACATTTCAATTGTCTACCAACATAAGCATTGAAGTTTTCTTGTTTAACAATAAAATTATCAAACTCATCTAAGCATTGGCTAGAAGACTTATAACGAGGAATATCACCTTCATCAAATCTACAAAATTTACCTTTAGTACATGTGTCGTGTTATCAAGACCATGTATTTCTTCAATAGGTGGTAAATTCTTGACATCTTCTGCTTTAATACCATTTTCTTTCATAGATTTCTTTGCCTCTTGCATATCTCCAGGACTGAGAAATAGAATACCCCTTTTCTTCGGAGTTGGCTTAAGAGTTGGTTCAGGAAGTGTCCAATTATTTTCATTACTCAACATACTATTCAATAGCGATTCATCTTGATCAACAGTTCTTTCCCTGAAAATACAACCAGCACAACTATCCAGGTGGTCTCTGGAAGCATCGGCTAGTCCATTATAAAAGATGTCAAGTATTTCATTTTTCTTGAGAGGATGATCAGGCAAAGCATTAAGTAATTGGAGGAGCCTCCCCCAAGCTTGTGGGAGACTCTCTTCTTCAATTTGCACAAAATTATATATTTCCCTTAAAGAAGCTTGTTTCTTATGAGCAGGGAAATATTTAGAAGAGAAGTAATAAATCATATCCTGGGGACTACACACACAACCAGGATCAAGAGAATTAAACCTTGTTATAGCATCACTCTTTAATGAGGACGGAAATAGCTTAAGGATATAGTAGTAACGAATGTTTTCCCCATGGGTGAATAGGGTGGATATATCATTTAATTTAGTAAGATGTGCCACAACAGTTTTAGATTCATAGCCATGAAAAGGATTAGATTCAACCAAAGTAATTATCTCAGGATCTACAGAGAAATCATAATCCTTATCGGAAATACAGATAGGTGAAGTAGCAAAAGCAGGGTCATATTTCATTCTAGCATTCAAAGATTTTTCTTTCCGCTTAGCTAATAATTTCTTATGTTCATATCTATCATTGCAAGCAAGAAAATCTCTAGCAGTTTCTTCATCCATAACATAACCCTCAGGCACAACATGCAATTCATATCTAGGGGGAGAATCTTCATCATCACTTTCATCAATATTATCAGTTTCAATAATTTCATTCTCTCTAGCCTAACAAGTTGTTCATCTAGAAATTCACCTAGTGGAACAGTATTATCAAGCATCGAAGTAAATTCATCATGCATAGTAGAAGTGGCATCATCAATAACATGCGACATATCACAATTAATAGCAGAAGCAGGTTTAGGTGTCGCAGGTTTAGGAGAATCAAGTGCAGAGCTAGATGGCAGTTCCTTACCTCCCCTCGTAGTTGAGGGATAAATTTTGGTTTTCTCGTTCAAGTTCCTCATAGTGATCAGCAGATATAAATCCCAAGTGACTCAAAGAATATAGCTATGCTCCCCGGCAACGGTGCCAGAAAATAGTCTTGATAACCCACAAGTATAGGGGATCGCAACAGTTTTCGAGGGTAGAGTATTCAACCCAAATTTATTGATTCGACACAAGGGGAGCCAAAGAATATTCTCAAGTATTAGCAATTGAGTTGTCAATTCAACCACACCTGGATAAATTAATATCTGCAGCAAAGTATTTAGTAGCAAAGTAGTATGTAAGTAATGGCAACGGTGGCAAAAGTAACAGTAGCAATTTTGTAGTAATTGTAAAAGTGGCAACGGTAAAGTAACTAAGCAAAGATCAATATGTGAAAAGCTCGTAGGCATTGGATCAGTGATGGATAATTATGTCGGATGTGATTCCTCATGTATAAAGTAATGTAAATACTATTACCTCAATCTGTAAAGCGGAAGTAACAACAAGGTTGTGGATTCCCATCAACACCAACGGCAAAGTTGAGTGTAGAAATCGTAACCCTAACGTATCACTTACTCGTCGTAAGAAGTCCTGCAACATGAGACGTTGCTGCCACAAGGGATCAGTACATTGAATGTACTGGCAAATTCACACCATAGGATAATGATGAATAATAGCTATCACTACATTCATATTTGGCTGGTGGAAAAGCTCTATGGTTAAAATGTTTTTGCGAAAATCAATTTTTCCCTACAACAAAGGAATAATTTTTTTAACTACAAAGTGTGTTGAAGCATTGAGAATGGTAAACCCCATCTCAATCCCAATTCAAAGATAATTAATAACCCAACAAAATTAATTTAGAGTGAATAGATCAACATGATAATCTAACAACCAGATACTCAAGATGTCCATAACCGAGGACACGGCTAATCATGATTAGTTTGTACGCTCTGCAGAGGTTTGTGCACTTTCCCCCATAAGACTCGATCTCCTCCGTTGGATTTCTCGCACTACACATTGTTTGAGAAACGGATGACCGAGACACAGTCTTTCCGAAGAGGTCCCCTTAACCGATAGATAGGCCTGTACACCTACAATCCCCTACATATGCTAGCCCATCATGGAGAGGTTTCCCACAACTTACTCAGCTATGCCAGAGCCCATAATGGCATGTGGATGCACACGGAAGTTTCTAGCATGAATAATCTTATGATTCCTTTGAGCCTGGATGGCAGTCCATAGGAGAATCACACGGTACCCCGGCATTTCCAAAAATACAGGCAATCACTGGATTCCCCAGGTGCCTCAATCCACCCAGATGTGTATTAAAGTTGGCACCTTAAGTTAACCATTAATTAGCAATACTCAAACCCAATCCACTTCTACGAGCATAGCATGGAAATATAAGCATAACGTAATAGTAACTCCCAAGGTTTGAATGCAGGGCAATAGGTTCCTACCTCATCAACTACTTCCCAATACCCACATGTTATCAAACCTACTCATGCAATGTCTGAGGGTGAAACTAATGGATAAAAACTGGGTATGAAAGGGATATGATCAAAGTGTGAACTTTCCTGTATTGTTGATGAAGATGATTCGCACTCAAATCTCTTGATAGTTCTACTCGTCACACTCCGGTCAATCTATCGTAGGCAAGCAATAGTAACCACACATAAGAAATCACTCAAAAGATCGGAAAGAATGAAGAATACGGTTCAGAAAACATCAAAACCAAGAAAATAACTCTTGCAACATAAAACAATTTCTAATAGTACCAAAATTATATGAATTTGGCCTTATCAGAAAGTTTAGGTCAAGAGCTTCGATAAGCAAAAAGAATCAACTCAAACGGAGTTATAAAACTCAAATTATGATCAAACGAAGTTCAAATACAAAACTGTTTGAATTCAAATTTTAATTTTTTTCAAAAATATGTTTAAGTTGATTATCTGGAAAGAGGGGATCATAACGAAGAAGTGGCATTGGTTTCGTTGGATTTGGATAAATGAGTGAAAAGTAGTGACCGAATGAAGTACAGGGACTAATTTGTGAAGAAAATATTCACAAATGGGTCCCTGGCAGAAAACTAAAATAAAAGAAAAAGACTAAATAGCGAACGTTCGCTACGGGAGACTCACGAGCGGAATCGTTCACTGCCTAAGCTAACGGATGAACCGTTCGCTAAATAAAAAGAACGGTTCAGAGAAAAAAAAAACAGATCGTGATCACGGCCGAGAGGGGATGGGGGCTACCGTCGGCAGTGGACTTCGGCGGCAAGGCGGACGGCGGTGGCGACTCCAGCGGCGGTGGCGTCTTGCGGGGCGACGGTGTCGGCGAGTGGCGGCGGCGAGCGGCGGCCAAGGCGGCGTGCAGGCAGCGGCAGCAACAAGCAGCAGCGGCTGGAGGAAGCGGCGCCGCGCGCAATCTTGATATGCGGAGGGGATGCAAGAGGAGGAGAGGAGAGACGGGGCCCGGGGCGGATTTATAGGAGGAGGGGCGGCGGGGTTTGCGTGGAGGAGGGGGCAGGAGGATGCCGGGGCGGCCTCGGCGTCACCGGCGTGCGCGTGCGGGTCTCCGCGTCCATGGGGATGACGAAGCTTGGGCGCTGGGCTGGGCTTCGGCCCAGTTCGGCGGCCCGGGTAGTTTTTTTTAAATAAACATTTCTTTAAACACAGCAACCAAAAAATAATAAAACCAAAGAAATAAAAAATATTACATAGGCATATAATATATCAAAATTTTCAGAAAAAGATTATCTACAACGTGAATATTTTTCTAGCAGAAATAAAATACATAAAAATTCAAATAAATCAAACAGTACTACTGCTCTAATAAAATCCACTAAAATCATTCTAAAATACCAAAATTAATTCAAATTTATTTTCTCCAATTTTCGATGTAGGGAATCATTTTACCCTAATTTCCATATATTTGATTTTTGGAGAAAATAATTTGAATAAAACCAAATAACTCCAAATGGAAAAATGATTTCAAAAGGACTTTGAATTTAATTCTTTTAAAACTCCCAACTCATATTTCATATAATTTGAAGAAGTCATTTTATCTTCTCTCGTGAAAATCATTGAGTTGCATAAAGTTTCGGAATTGGAAATATTTTCAAATGAACTTCAAATATTTTCAACAGCCCTTGTCATTTAAATAAATGGAAGAAGTCATGTCATCTTCTCTCCAGGGTTTTGTGCTTGAAAAGAATTTGAATTCATGCAGATCATAAAAGCAAGATGAAAGTTTGGGAAAGTCGTTTTATTCCCTCTCATTTAACTTTCAAAAGTTTCGATTTCACTCACTTTCAGTCAATCAATCACACCACAAACAAGCAAACAATCAAAACTATCTATTTAATATAACATTCCAAAATTTAGAATTTTGGGATGTTACAAACCTACCACCCTTAAAATGAATCTTGTCCTCGAGATTCGGAGAGGCTAGAAAGAAATAGGTTAGGGTCAGGGTCTTCTCATAATCCATCGATCATCACAGGGGTCTGGGTGCTACCACCCTTAGAAACATGGTTACGGTTCCATAAAAACTCATATACTCCATCCTTTATTCTTGACAGTGTCGGTTGATACGTCTCCGTCGTATCTACTTTTCCAAACACTTTTGCCCTTGTTTTGGACTCTAACTTGTATGATTTGAATGGAACTAACCCGGACTGACGCTGTTTTCAGCAGAATTGCCATGATGTTGTTTTATGTGCAAAAAACAAAAGTTCTCGGAATGACCTGAAACTCCACGGAATATCTTAGAATAAATAATAAAAAATCCTTGCCAAAGATGAAAACCAGGGGGCCCACACCCTGTCCACGAGGGTGGGGGGCGCTCCCCCCCTCCTGGGCGCGCCCCTACCTCGTGGGCCCCCTGGAAACCCTCCGACGCCAACTCCAACTCCATATATTGGCTTTTGGGGAGAAAAAAATCAGGAAGAAGAAATCATCGCGTTTTACGATACGGAGCCGCCGCCAAGCCCTAATCTCCCTCGGGAGGGCTGATCTGGAGTCCGTTCGAGGCTCCGGAGAGGGGATTCGTCACCATCGTCATCATCAACCATCCTCCATCACCAATTTCATGATGCTCACCGCCGTGTGTGAGTAATTCCATCATAGGCTTGCTGGACGGTGATGGGTTGGATGAGATTTATCATGTAATCAAGTTAGCTTTGTTAGGGTTTGATCCCTAGTATCCACTATGTTCTGAGATTGATGCTGCTATGACTTTGCTATGCTTAATGCTTGTCACTAGGGCCCGAGTGCCATGAATTCAGATCTGAACCTATTATGTTTTCATGAATATATGTGTGTTATTGATCCTATCTTGTAAGTCAATAGTCACCTATTATGTGTTATGATCCGACAACCCCGAAGTGACAATAATCGGGATACTTCTCGGTGATGACCATAGTTTGAGGAATTCATGTATTCACTATGTGCTAATGCTTTGTTCCGGTTCTCTATTAAAAGGAGGCCTTAATATCCCTTAGTTTCCAATAGGACCCCGCTGCCACGGGAGGGTAGGATAAAAGATGTCATGCAAGTTCTTTTCCATAAGCACGTATGACTATATTCGGAATACATGCCTACATTATATTGATGAATTGGAGCTAGTTTTGTGTCACCCTATGTTATTATTGTTACATGACGAACCGCATCCGGCATAATTATCCATCACTGATCCGGTGCCTATGAGCTTTCCATATACTGGTCTTCTCTTATTTACTTTTCCGTTGCTACTGTTACAATCACTACAAAATACCAAAAACATTACTTTTGTTGCCTTTACTTTTGTTACCGTTACCACCACTATCATATTACTTTGCTACTAAACAGTTTGCTGCAGATACTAAGTTTCCAGGTGTGGTTGAATTGACAACTCAACTGCTAATACTTGAGAATATTCTTTGGCTCCCCTTGTGTCGAATCAACAAATTTGGGTTGAATATTCTACCCTCGAAAACTGTTGCGAACCCCTATACTTGTGGGTTATCAAGACCTTTTTCTGGCGCCGTTGCCGGGGAGCATAGCTCTATTCTTTGAGTCACTTGGGATTTATATCTGCTGGAAACTATGAAGAACTTGAGAGACCCTAAGACAAAAATTTATCCCTCAACTACGAGGGGAGGTAAGGAACTGCCATCTAGCTCGCACTTGATTCACCTTCATTATGAGTAAGCTAGCGACACCTAAACCTGCTTCGCTGTTCGTTCCGATATGTCGCATGTTATTGATGATGCCACTTCTGCTATGCATGATACTTATGATGAAACTACTTCTATGCTTGATACTACTGTGCCCCTTGGTGAATTTCTAGATGAACAAATTTCTAGGTCTAGAGAAAAGAAATTATTGAAACTGATAATATTGATGAAAGTGATGATGAAGATATGCCTGCTATTCATGAGGGTTATCTTTTTGATATGGAATGTTCTGCAGCTATTTTTGCTTGCCAGGATAGATACGAACTTAAGAGGCTGTTAGTTAAATGGAGTAAAGATTCTCTTAGAGCTAGGATGAAACCTGACCCTGCTTTTGCTATTTCACCTATCTGTGTTCCTCATAAGGATTATGAATTCTCTGTTGATCCAGATATAATTACTTTGGTTGAATCTGATCCTTTTTATGGCTATGAATCTGAAACTGTTGTGGCACATCTTACTAAGTTAAATGATATAGCTGCCCTGTTTACTAATGATGAGAGATCGCGCTACTTTTATATACTCAAAATATTTCCGTTCTCATTAAAGGGTGATGCTAAGATATGGTTTAATTCTCTTGATCCTGGTTGTGTGCGTAGTCCCGGTGATATGATTTATTACTTCTCTAAATATTTCCTGCTCATAAGAAGCAAGCTGCTTTGAGGAAATATACAATTTCGTGCAAATTAAAGAAGAGAGTCTACCACAAGCTTGGGGGAGGCTTCTCAAGTTACTTAATGCTTTGCCTGATCATCCTCTTAAGAAACCTGAAATACTTGATATCTTTTATAATGGACTAACCGATGCTTCCAGAGATTATCTGGATAGTTGTGCTGGTTCTCTTTTCAAGGAAAGAACACCAGATGAAGCTGAAATTCTATTGAATAATATGCTGACAAATGAAAATAATTGGGCACCTCCTGAGCCAACTCCCGATCCAGCTCTAGAACCAATTGATGAGCCTATTCCTAAACCAACTCCGAAGAAGAGAGGTGTTCTATTTCTCAGTCTTGAAGATATGCAAGAGGCAAAGAAATCTATGAAAGAAAAAGGTATTAAAGCTAAAGATGTTAAGAATTTACTTCCTATTGAAGAAATACATGGTCTTAATTTACCGCCTGTTGAATAAGTATATGATCTCAATTCTTTATTCACTGAAGAACCTCCTGATCCCGATATCCCGACACAGGTAGTAAAGGTAAATTCTCTCTATAGATATGATAAAGCTGAAGTCCCTCCTACTAAAATTGCTAGTCAGTGCTTGGATGAGTTTGATAACTTTATGTTTAAGCAAGATGACTTTAATGCTTATTTTGGTAGACAATTAAAACAAAATACCTATATGATTAAACACTTGGGTGATTATATGGCTAATATTAGAGGTGAACTCAAACTTGTTAGCAAACATGCTTCTATGGTTACCACTCAAGTAGAACAAGTACTTAAAGCTCGAGAAGAAGTGCTTGATGAAATGAATAGTAAGAAAAATGATTATGTTTGTTAGAGTGGCTACTAGAACTGGTAGAATGACTCAGAACATTTGTATCCTCGAAGGCCACCCTAAGAGAATCGAGCAAGATTCTCAGAGAAATAATATTGATGTACCTAGTTCTTCTAAAAGGAAGAAAAAGAAAAATGATAGGACTTTGCAAACTTCTAGTGAACCTATTGCTGAACCACCTGAGAATCCTAATGATATCTCTATGTCTGATGCTGAAACACAATCTAGTAATGAACATGAACCTAGTGAAAATGTTAATGATGATGTTCATGATGATGCTCAACCTAGTAATGACAATGATGTAGAAGTTGAACCTACTGTTGATCTTGATAACCCACAATCAAAGAATCAACGTTATGATAAAAGAGACTTTGTTGCTAGGAAACATGGTAAAGAAAGGGAACCATGGGTTCGAAACCCATGCCTTTTCCTCCAAACCATCCAAGAAAAGGATGATGAGGATTTTGAGCGCTTTGTTGAAATGATTAGACCCATCTTTTTGCGTATGCGATTGACCGATATGCTCAAAATGAATCCTTATGCTAAATATATGAAAGATATTGTTACAAATAAAAGAAAGATACCGAAGCTGAAATTTCCACCATGCTTGCTAATTATACTTTTAAGGGTGGAATACCAAAGAAACTTGGAGATCCAGGGTACCTACTATACCATGCTCCATTAAGAGAAATTATGTTAAAACTGCTTTATGTGATCTTGGGGCGGTGTTAGTGTTATGCCTCTTTCTTTATATCGTAGACTTGACTTGAATAAGTTGACACCTCTTGAAATATCTTTGCAAATGGCTGATAAATCAACTGCTATACCTGTCGGTATTTGTGAGGATGTGCCTGTTGTGGTTGCAAACGTTACTATTTTAACGGACTTTGTTATTCTTGATATTCCGAAGACATTTCCTTAATACTGCAGGAGTTGTTATTGATTGCAACAAAGGCAATGCCACTTTTCATGTTAATGGTAATGAGCACACGGTACACTTTCCGAGGAAACAACCTCAAGTTCATAGTATCAACTCTATTGGAAAAATTCCATCGATTATATTTGGAGGTTTTGAATTTCCTCTCCCTACTGTCAAGAAGAAATATGATATACTTATTATTGGGGATGTCCATATCCCAAACATAGTGTTATTCGAAATTTCTCCAGTTCCATGTTAATCGGAATGAGTTTGTTAAGAAGACTTGATCAACCTTGTTAGTGGATTCCTTTTGATGAGCATGAGATGGATGAAACTAGAAGCATAACCTTCTGTACCCTCTTTATACTTTCTGTTATTTAGTAGAAATAAAGTAAATAGTATTTTTTTGTCTGTTTCCTGATTTATCCGTGCAATATAAAAATATCCCGAAAATAAAAGTCCTCAGAATGCCATGCCAATTTAATATGATTTTTTCGGGAATATTTGCGGATTTACTGTGCAAAAATTACCGCGGTGGGAGCTGCCACCTGGCCACGAGGGTGGAGGGCGTGCCCTACCCCCCTGGGCGCACCCCCTGCCTCGTGGGCCCACGGTGGCCCTCCTCCACTTATGCCTGCACCCATCTTCTTCCTCTGCCTCACACAAACCCGAAAAACCAACTCAAGCTCGAGTTCCAGCCACTTTTGCTGTGATTTTCGATCTCCTTGCTCAAAGCACCTCTCGCAAAACTGCTTGGGGAGATTGTTCCTTGGTATGTGACTCCTCCTTTGGTCCAATTAGTTTTTCTTCTAGTGCTTTATTCTTTGCAAATTTGTGCTGCATAGGTGACCATGTTCTTGAGCTTGCATGTCAAATTTATATGGTTCCAAGTAGTTCAAATGCTTGATATAGGCTCTAGGCACTTGTAGGAGTAGCTGCTATCAATTTTATTGAAGTTGGTTCACTTTTGTTTGAAGTTACTAAAAATTTCAGATTATTTCGGAAATAACGAAGAGACTTTTGAGGGGCTCGTCGAGCCGAAGCTCGAAGGAAAAACAAAAGGAAGAAGAGCAGAAGCCAAAATTTAATTTGCCTCGTACCGCGGAGGTCCGACCGTGTGAATGGCCTTCCGATGACTTCTTGAGGAGAGCCGGGATTTATGAGGATTTCTATTTATTGATTGAGAATGCTGGCCTCACCGACTTCCTCGCGACCAACGTCATCAGTATCTCTTACTCACAAATACTTTTGTGCAGAACTTCTACTTTTTCCCTAAGAAATCACCTCCAATAGTAGAGTTCCATTTATATGACGTTGTTAAGGAGATGCCATTAGCTGAATTTTGCGAGGTTTGCAAAATACCCTTTGAGGGTACCTTAGATGAACCACACTGTAATGAAGTGGAAGCTTTTATTAACACTATCACTGTGGGAGAAACCAGGAAGGTTTCTGATGCCAGAATTACTAGCATACATTTTCCTGTTTTACGCTACTCTGTCTTATTTGCTAGTCGTTGCTTGATTGGTCGCGGGAACTGTGGAAACCTTAGCGTTCCTGATATTATCATTTTGTTCCATGGTTTATACCGCAATAACTCTGTTAGTATGGGTGGAATTGTTGCTAGACGGTTAAGTCTGAACCGTACTAAGGGCCCAATCTTTGGAGGCATTTATGCTTCACGCCTAGCTGAATATTTTGAAATACCTATTAGGCATGAGGAGAATGAAGAAACAGCGTTGCCCCGTGCTTATTTAGATTATAAGAGTGTGCTAGCGCATGACTTTCTTGTTAAGAGTCGTGAAGGGGAGCTCAAATATAAATTGTACTTTGATAAACATCACCCTGAGACTATTACTTTGCCTGCTCCCTCTTTGTTTAACTTGTCTGCAGTTCCTCACATTGTTCCCTGGGCGGCCGTTCAAGCCTATCGGAATCCTGCACCAGCCCCGGAACCGGAGCCACATGATGAGCCTCCATGACAGTTTGTTTATTCTTGGGATCCTGAGGCGGTTGCTAGCCAGTGGCAGTCACAGTCCTCTTCATCACATTATGATCCCAACTATTCTTCTTCGCAGTATGACCCCAGCTACACCTATGGGTATCCGCCAGGCTATCCCTGTCAATAGACCAACTTAGGCCAAAAGCCTAATCTTGGGGGAGTACGTATTTCTCACCGACATTACATTCATGTTCACACACACTCATTGCTAGATGTCGGTGCTCATACTCTTTCACTGTAATATCCATGCTAGTTTATTTTCTTTTTCCTGCTTTCTTCTTGTGTGTTTAATAAACCTTAGAAAAACCCCAAAAAATTAGTAGTAGTTTATTTTTACTGCTGTAGTAGTAATTAAAAAGAAAACCCAAAAATATTTCCCGTTCTTCTTTTGCTTGTTGGGAACTTTCCCGTGTAAATAGTCTTTATTTCCTTTCTTTTCTTTGGGGGTCAGTAGGAGAAGACCATGATTAAATTGTTGAAGTGGCTCTTATATGCATTATTGTTGATTTAACCAAGAGACCATATTGCCTTCTCCTCTCCTGTTTATTGAATGCTCACAGATTCCAGCTTAGTCCAATGCACGTGCACTCTTATTATTTTCACATCGTTCGGTCGTGCAAGTGAAAGACAATTATGACGATATATGATGGACTGACTGAGATGAGAAAAGCTGGTATGAACTCGACCTCTTTTGTTTTTGTAAATATGATGAGTCCATTGTTCTTGATTCAGCTTATTATGAATAAACATGTTTTCAATGACAATTAGAGATCATAGTTGCTTGTGCCATGCTTGATTAGCTATGAGTTATAATGGTTTACCTTGCGTGCCAACATGCTATTAAAATGGTTGTGATGTGGTATGATGGGGTGGTATCCTCCTTTGAATGATTTAAGTGACTTGACTTGGCACATGTTCACGCATGTAGTTGAAACAAATCAACATAGCCTTCACGATATTTATGTTCATGGTGGATTATATCCTACTCATGCTTGTATTCAATGTTTATTAATTTTAATGCATGTTCATGGCTGTTGTCGCTCTCTAGTTGGTTGCTTCCCAGTCTTTTGCTAGCCCTCACTTGTACTAAGAGGGAATACTTCTTGTGCATCCAATCCCTTAAACCCCAAAGTTATTCCATATGAGTCCACTATACCTTCCTATATGCGGTATCTACCTGCCGTTCCAAGTAAATTTGTATGTGCCAAACTCTAAACGTTCAAATAAACATTCTGTTTTGCATGCTCGAATAGCTCATATATAGACTAGGGCTGCCCTTATCTTCCGTGTTAGGCGGGTTATTCTCAAGAGGAGTGGACTCCAGTCCTCACTCACGAGAAAATGGCTGGTCACCGGGATGCCCAGTCCCATGCTTTATGCAAACTAAATCAAAATAATTGCAAACAAAACTCCCCCTGGGACCCGTTGAATGTTGGGGGCACTCGTTGTTTCGAGCAAGTCATGGATTGATGCTTGTGGAGGAGGGGGAGTATAAACTTTACCATTCTGTTTGGGAATCGCCTATAATTTGTTTAGCGCGGAAGATATCGTCATCTCTTAGTTGTTATGTTGACAATGAAAGTATGTCGCTCAAAATATAATTTATCTCTATTTCAAAACATAGCTCTGGCACCTCTACAAATCCCTGCTTCCCTATGCGAAGGGCCTATCTATTTACTTTTATGTTGAGTCATCACCTCTAATTAAAAAGCACTAGCTGGAGAGCACAACTGTCATTTGCATTCATTATTGTTAATTTATATCGGGTATGACTATGATTGGATCTCTTTTACCACGAATTACAATGTCTAGTCAGTCCTTGATCTTTGAAGATGCTCTGCATTTATGTTTTGCGGTCTCAGAAAGGGCTAGCGAGATACCATCTTGTTATATCATATTACGATCATTTTAAGAAAGTGTTGTCATCCGAGATTTATTATTATGGCTTGCTAGCTGATTATGTTATTGATATGAGTAAACATGAGACCTAGGAGTTATTGCAAATGTGGTTAGTTATGATCTTTGCTGAAAACTTGAATGCTGGCTTGACATAGGTACAACAACAAGAGCAAACATAGTTTGTAAAGTTTTCTTTTCTCTTTCAGTTTGTCAACTGAATTGCTTGAGGACAAGCAAGGGTTTAAGCTTGGGGGAGTTGATACGTCTCCATCGTATCTACTTTTCCAAACACTTTTGCCCTTGTTTTGGACTCTAACTTGTATGATTTGAATGGAACTAACCCGGACTGACGCTGTTTTCAGCAGAATTGCCATGATGTTGTTTTATGTGCAAAAACAAAAGTTCTCGGAATGACCTGAAACTCCACGGAATATCTTAGAATAAATAATAAAAAAATCCTCGCCAAAGATGAAGACCAGGGGGCCCACACCCTGTCCACGAGGGTGGGGGGCGCCCCCCCTCCTGGGCGCGCCCCCTACCTCGTGGGCCCCTGGAAACCCTCCGATGCCAACTCCAACTCCATATATTGGATTTCAGGGAGAAGAAATCATCGCGTTTTACAATACGGAGCCGCCGCCAAGCCCTAATCTCCCTCGGGAGGGCTGATCTGGAGTCCGTTCGGGGCTCCGGAGAGGGGGACTCGTCGCCGTCATCATCATCAACCATCCTCCATCACCAATTTCATGATGCTCACCGCCGTGCGTGAGTAATTCCATCGTAGGCTTGCTGGACGGTGATGGGTTGGATGAGATTTATCACGTGATCGAGTTAGCTTTGTTAGGGTTTGATCCTAGTATCCACTATGTTCGAGATTGATGTTGCTATGACTTTGCTATGCTTAATGCTTGTCACTAGGGCCCGAGTGCCATGAATTCAGATCTGAACCTATTATGTTTTCATGAATATATGTGTGTTCTTGATCCTATCTTGCAAGTCTGTAGTCACCTATTATGTGTTATGATCCGACAACCCCGAAGTGACAATAATCGGGATACTTCTCAGTGATGACCATAGTTTGAGGAGTTCATGTGTTCACTATGTGCTAATGCTTTGTTCCGGTTCTCTATTAGAAGGAGGCCTTAATATCCCTTAGTTTCCAATAGGACCCCGCTGCCACGGGAGGGTAGGACAAAAGATGTCATGCAAGTTCTTTTCCATAAGCACGTATGACTATATTCGGAATACATGCCTACATTATATTGATGAATTGGAGCTAGTTCTGTGTCACCCTATGTTATTATTGTTACATGACGAACCGCATCTGGCATTATTATCCATCACTGATCCGGTGCCTACGAGCTTTCCATATACTGGTCTTCGCTTATTTACTTTTCCGTTGCTACTGTTACAATCACTACAAAATACCAAAAACATTACTTTTGCTGCCTTTACTTTCGTTACCGTTACCACCACTATCATATTACTTTGCTACTAAACACTTTGCTGCAGATACTAAGTTTCCAGGTGTGGTTGAATTGACAACTCAACTGCTAATACTTGAGAATATTCTTTGGCTCCCCTTGTGTCGAATCAACAAATTTGGGTTGAATACTCTACCCTCGAAAAATGTTGCGATCCCCTATACTTGTGGGTTATCATCAGTCTCCTCAGATTCTCGGGAAAATTCCTTTTTTGGGCTCTTCCAGTAGTGGCATAACATTTTTCCTCAATTCTTGTGTCCATTTCATCTTGGTACGGTTATACCATGACTGGGTCTTTTTAGCTGACGGGTCTGGCGCCAATAGTAAACAACTATCGATATCTCATGGTGGTCAACAATTTATGGTTTCTCCTGCAGGAAATGGGTCTGGGCTGAACCTCACCGTATTTCCTACGATTGGCAAGAACTGCCTTGTACAAGTAGTAAAAATACTTAAACCATTCTAAGGTTCAAACAAGGTTTAACATCGTCGTCGCTCTTCTATAGGCAAGTCACTCAGATTTACCATCCCATATAGTTAGGCGAATAACAAGAGCAAGTCGGTATGGTGATCAATCCATCCCGCACCCAAATCATTACCTTGTACACGGTTTAGTGAATCTCGCATTCTAACACTCGGTCATCCTCACAAGCATTGCAGAATTTCTCTTGTCCACGAACTGGGTTCGGATAAATCCATTGATTCTGCAAGCCAAACAAACATCTATCGTTTCTGCACAACTCTCAGGTTTTGCATTACTCCTATAAGATCGTCTGTCGATAAAGGCATATCTTCTTACAGGATTTTTCCTTCAAGTGTGCTTGCTTCTTGGCAGGTCCTGGGGCCTGTGGATTATGGCCCATCTCATCACTTGTAAACCTTGAACTCATCCTCGGGGCAACTGATCATTATTCCAACATCCAGCTTCCTAGCATTCTTAAATCCATCCAATTGTACTGCCTCATTCCTTCTATTGCCACCAAACTAAGACGTGATTACTCAGACTCATCACGGAGTTACAATTGCTCCATATTACCAACATTATACCTCCTTTATATCCAATAATACTTCATCCCTTCATACTCTTGGGATATCCCACTTATCAAGACAAAACTCATTCTTATTTTGTCCGAAATCCACTCCGTGGAATATCATAATCCTTTCCAGGGGTCAAATCTCCTCACAGGGTACTACCACCCTTAAAATGCTCCAATTCATCCGTAGACCATATTTATCATATCCTTGAACATGGTCAAGATCTTTCTTCATAGAGTAACAATCATAAAGATTCCAAATCAATACCAATGATGCTAACTTTATTGATTCTCGAACGATTACAATCCCTTGCTTTTCCGTTACATGTCTCAACTCAACACCTCGATACAAAAGAGTTGTTCCCAATACTTCTACTACTACTACATTACTTCTCGCAGACACAACTAATTATCACAAGTCTCCTTCTCCTTGGGACAATCCCTGGCAAGGTGCCCTGCTTCATTACAATGAAAACATAGTACTTCTGACAAGTCTCGTGGTTTCGTTATGATTACATAGCCTCCTTGGGTCCTCGGTTTCCTTTTTGGGCAACTTCTGAAGTAGTGCCCTGACTCCTTGCACCTGAAACAGGTGATATGACTCAGGTTCTTCCTGGAATCCAATCTAGTTCTCTTCCTGGACTTCTCCGTTCCAATCAAGGCTTCTATTTCCTATGGGTCATACTCTACTTCCTCTGTCGGGAATTCTACTAGATCCCCATTCAAACAATTCTGGGATATGTGTCCTTCTTCCCCACATGAATAGTAAGACTTGGTGCAAGGTATTTTTGGTTCTTCTTTGGGTGTGTCCTCCACCTCTTCCTTCATCATAGGTTCTTCTAAAATTTTCACGAGGGCTCCTTTCATTGCTTCTTTCTGCTGCTGGATGGTTCTTTGTACCATGGGGTAAATGTGACACTGAGCAGGGTAGTGGGTAGTCCCTTCACAAAAGAAACAAGTGATCTGCCTAGTTGGGCATTCTTTAGCTGGGTGGCTTCCTTCACCATTAGGTCATTCATCCTTGTGTTCTTTATGGTTGTGTCCTATTTCTCCACAAATCTTGCATGCACAGGGTTTCTTCATATCCTTTCCAGAAGGCTTCAATTTCTGAGACAAAAACCGAGACTTTAGCAAAGTCAACTTAAATTCTTTCCAAGTGGTTACTCCTTGCCATCCATTGATGGTTTGGTACATCCTCCACCAAGTAGCAGCACCTCTTTCAAAGCACTGAAGAGTATGCTGGGTCATATCCTTTCAGGCTATAGTGTTATTCTTCACGTGATCCTCCATGTTCTGAATCCATCAGTCCGTCTCCAATTGACTCATCAGTCTAGAAAATATGGGTTCATATCCATTCATCCTCTATTGGGTCCGAGGGTTTGGGGTGAGATAAGAGAGAGAGAGAGAGGGATACACACAATACAAACAATAGTTTTGAAAGAACAGATTTTATTGTGGCTGTCGGAAAAACATCAAACAAAAAGACAACTCATAAACGTTGGATCTAACGTAAGTATATAACAGGGTTTGGTCTTCTAATGGTCAATAAATCTTTGAAATCGCCAAACTCTTCAAGTCTTGTTCATGTCTTCAATGGCTTCTTCTGATCGTGCTTGACCTTCTCAAGTTCTTTAGCCAGATCATCTATGTTGTCGCAAAGTCTATCGTGACGTCCTTTAATATTTCTGGAGTTGCGTTCCAAACTTCTAGGTGTCATCAACCTCGTCATGAACCATGATCCTACTGTCCTTCAGTTCCTGACGAATCTTTGATGTCTCAAGGTTTTGCTCCTCTAGCTTGGCTACTTTAAACTTCTGGGTCCTGAGTTCTTCACGAAACGCTTCCTTATCAAATACTGCTTCCTGCAGGTCGATCTTTACTTCTTGATGTAACACTCCAGATCCTGGCGATACACCAGGTAAGGTTAAAACTTTGTCTTGCTGATAGGTGCTCCATTAGCCTTCTTGTCATCCAATCCTTCCAAAGAAATGCATGCTCATCTCAGCACGGCGACAATAGCATAAGCGGGCGATAACATCATTGATAGCCGTGTTACTGTTCTTGTCAATTCCATGAGCTATCATTCCATAGTTGATATCTCCTGCCTTAGGGTTTCCTTGACAGAACTTTGAGTTTTTAACTCTCCATGCTCCGATCTTTCTCCGATACACCTTGATCTCGGGTATTGACAACTTCCATAGTCTGCCAAGTTCCATAAGGGTAGCCTTCCTAGGTCATAAAAATCTGGGAATTCTTCAGAGCCTTAAAATTCTCCTAGTCTTCGGAGTCTTCAACCACTGTAGTTTCCATTATCATAATGTATGATAAAATCCTCTTCATTCCGAATGGTCTTAGTTGTCCGATATCTTGTACTTCTTGAAGTGGTCTCAAACGTCGAATCTTCGTGTGGTCAAAAGGGAAAAGGGGTGTGGTCTCACTAAAAGGGAATATTTGAATAAGCTCAGAAGAGAAGAGAGGTAAAAGATATTTTTGAAAAAGAAAGGTTTTAGAGAAAATCCTTCCTATGGGCTTGCCAGTTTCTAGGGGTAATGTCCTACAGTCAACATGTGCTCTGATACCATCTTGTAGCGACCCGACCTCACACGGTCAAGTCTCTGTGCTTAAGTGTCATCCCTGGATCGGTATGCTGACACACACAATACTCGAGGATTTATAACAGAGATAAATCACATGTATAAAGTAACGTAAATACTATTACCTTAATCCATAAAGCGGAAGTAACAACAAGGTTGTGGATTCCCATCAACACCAACAGCAAAGTTGAGTGTAGAAATCGTAACCCTAACGTATCACTTACTCGTCGTAAGAAGTCCTGCAACATGATACGTTGCAGCCACAAGGGGTCAGTACATTGAATGTACTGGCAAATTCACACCATAGGATAATGATGAATAATAGCTATCACTACATGCATATTTGGCTCGTGGAAAAGCTCTATGGTTAAAATGTTTTTGCGAAAAGCCAATTTTTCCCTACAACAAAGGAATAATTTTTTTAACTACAAAGTGTGTTTAAAACATTGAGAATGGTAAACCCCATCTCAATCCCAATTAAAAGGTAATTAATAACCCAAAAAAATTAATTTAGAGTGATGAGATCAACATGATAATCCAAGAACCAGATACTCAAGATGTCCATAACCGAGGACATGGCTAATCATGATTAGTTTGTACACTCTGCAGAGGTTTGTGCACTTTTCCCCACAAGACTCGATCTCCTCCATTGGATTTCTCGCACTACATATTGTTTGAGAAACGGATGACCGAGACACAGTCTTTCCGAAGAGGTCCCCTTAACCGATAGGTAGTCCCTGCTAGCCCATCATGGAGAGGTTTCCCACAACTTACTCAACTATGCCAGAGCCCATAATGTCATGTGGCTGCACACGGAAGTTTCTAGCATGAATAATCTTATGATCCCTCTGAGCCCAGGTGGTAGTCCATAGGAGAATCACACGGTACCCTGGGATTTCAAAAAATATAGGCAATCACTGGATTCCCCAGGTGCCTCAATCCACCCAGATGTGTACTAAAGTTGCCACCTTAAGTTAACCATTACTTGACAATACTCACATTTGTCATGAATACACTCAAACCCAATCCACGTCTACGAGCATAGCATGGCAATATAAGCATAACATAATAGTAACTCCCAAGGTTTGAATGTAGGGCAATAGCTTCCTACCTCATCAACTACTTCCTAATACCCACATGTTATCAAACCTACTCATGCAATGTTTGAGGGTGAAACTAATGCATAAAAACTGGGTATGAAAGGGATATGATCAAAGTGTGAACTTGCCTGTACTGTTGATGAAGATGATTCGCACTCAAAACTCTTGATAGTTCTACACGTCACACTCCGGTCAATCTATCGTAGGCAAGCAATAGTAACCACACATAAGAAATCACTCAAAAGATCGGAAAGAATGAAGAATACGGTTCAGAAAACATCAAAACCAAGAAAATAACTCTTGCAACATAAAACAATTTCTAATAGTACCAAAATTATATGAATTTGGCCTTATCAGAAAGTTTAGGTCAAGAGCTTCGATAAGCAAAAAGAATCAACTCAAACGGAGTTATAAAACTCAAATTATGATCAAACGAAGTTCAAATACAAAACTGTTTGAATTCAAATTTTAAATTTTTTCAAAAATATGTTTAAGTTGATTATCTGGAAAGAGGGGATCATAACGAAGAAGTGGGCGTTGGTTTCGTTGGATTTGGATAAACGAGTGAGATGTAGTGACCGATTGAAGTACAATGACTAATCTGTGAAGAAAATATTCACAAACGGGTCCCTGGTAGAAAACTAAAATAAAAGAAAAAGGCTAAATAGCGAATGTTCGCTACGGGAGACTAACGAACGGAATAGTTCACTGCCTAAGCTAACGGATGAACTGTTCGCTAAATAAATAAAAAAGGTTCACAGGAAAAAAAACCAGATCATGATCTAACCCGTCGGATCGAGATTAGACGGTCGAGAGGGGACGGGGGCTACCGGCGGCAGTGGACTTCGACGTCGGCGAGGCGGACGGCGGTGGAGAATCTGGCGGCGGCAGCGTCTTGCGGGGCGACGGTGTCGGCGAGTGGCGGCGGAGCGGGCATCGGCGGCAGCGGCGTGAGCGTGGCAGCAAGCAGGGCAGCAGCGTCAGGCAAGGGCGCCGAAGCAACATTAGCGGCGAGATCTGGCGTGGGGATGCGAGAGGAGGAGAGGAGAGACGGGGCTCGGGGCGGATTTATAGGAGGAGGGGCGGCGGGGTTTGCGTGGAGGAGGGGGCAGGAGGAGGCCGTGGCGGACTCGACGTCGCCGGCGTGCGTGTGCGGGTCTCCGCTTCCATGGGGAAGACGAAGCTTGGGCTCTGGGCTGGGCTTCAGCCCAGTTCGGCGGCCTGGGTAGTTTTTTAAAATATACATTTTTTTAAACACAGACAATCAAAAAATAATAAAACCAAAGAAATAAAAATATAATATAGGCATATAATATATCAAAATTTTCAGAAAAAGATTGTCTACAACGTGAACATTTTTCTAGCAGCAAATACGACCACAAAAATTCAAATAAATCAAACAGTGCTACTGCTCTAATAAAATCCACTAAAAATCATTCTAAAAATACCAAAATTAATTCAAATTTATTTTTCTCCAATTTTCTGATGTAGGGAATTATTTTACCCTAATTTCCATATATCTGATTTTTTGGGATAAAAATAATTTGAATAAAACCTAATAACTCCAAATTGAAAATTATTTCAAAAGGACTTTGAATTTAATTCTTTTAAAACTCCCAACTCATATTTCATATAATTTGAAGAAGTCATTTTATCTTCTCTTGTGAAAATCATTGAGTTGCATAAAGTTTCGGAATTGGAAATATTTTCAAGTGAACTTCAAATATTTTCAACACCCCTTGTCATTTAAATAAATGGAAGAAGTCATGTCATCTTCTCTCCAGGGTTTTGTGCTTGAAAATAATTTGAATTCATGGAGATCATAAAAGCAAGATGAAAGTTTGGGAAAGTCCTTTTATTCCCTCTCATTTAACTTTCAAAAGCTTTGAATTCACTCACTTTCAGTCAATCAATCACACCACAAACAAGCAAACAATCAAAACTATCTATTTAATATAACATTCCAAAATTTAGAATTTTGGGATGTTACAAACCTACCACCCTTAAAATGAATCTTGTCCTCGAGATTCGGAGAGGCTAGAAAGAAATGGGTTAGGGTCAGGGTCTTCTCAAAATCCATCGATCATCACAGGGGTCTGGCTGCTACCACCCTTAGAAACATGGTTACGGTTCCACAAAAACTCATATACTCCAACCTTTATTCTTGACAGTGTCGGTCTCCTCAGATTCTCGGGAAAATTCCTTTTTTGGGCTCTTCCAGTAGTGGCATAACCTTTTTCCTCAATTCTTGTGTCCATTTCATCTTGGTACTGTTATACCATGACTGGGCCTTTTTAGCTGACGGGTCTGGCGCCAATAGTAAACAACTATCAATATCTCATGGTGGTCAACAATTTATGGTTTCTCCTGCAGGAAATGGGTCTGGACTGAACCTCACCGTATTTCCTACGATTGGCAAGAACTGCCTTGTACAAGGAAAAAATATACTTATACCATTCTAAGGTTCAAACAAGGTTTAACATCGTCGTCGCTCTTCTATAGGCAAGTCACTCAGATTTACCATCCCATATAGTAAGGCGAATAATAAGAGTGAGTCGGTATGGTGATCAATCCATCCCGCACCCAAATCATTACCTTGTACATGGTTTAGCGAATCTCGCATTCTAACACTCGGTCATCCTCACAAGCATTGCAGAATTTCTCTTGTCCATAAACTGGGTTCGGATAAATCCATTGATTCTGCAAGCCAAACAAACATCTATCGTTTCTTCACAACTCTCAGGTTTTGCGTTACTCCTATAAGATCGTCTGTCGATAAAGGCATATCTTCTTACAAGGTTTTTCCTTCAACAAGAGTGTGCTTGCTTTTTGGCAGGTCCTGGGGCCTTTGGGTTATGGCCCATCTCATCACTTGTAGACCTTGAACTCATCCTCGGGGCAACTGATCATTATTCAAACATCCAGCTTCCTAGCATTCTTAAATCCATCCAATTGTACTGTCTCATTCCTTCTATTTCCACCAAACTAAGACGTGATTACTTAGACTCATCACGGAGTTACAATTGCTCCATATTACCAACATTCTACCTACTTTATATCCAATAATACTTCATCCCTTCATACTCTTGGGATATCCCACTTATCGAGACAAAACTCATTCTTATTTTGTCCGAAATCCACTCCTTGGAATATCATAATCTATTCCAGGGGTCAAATCTCCTCATAGGGTACTACCGCCCTTAAAATGCTCCAATTCATCAGTAGACCATATTTCTCATATCCTCGAACCTGGTCAAGATCTTTCTTCATAGAGTAACAACTCATAAAGATTACAAATCAATACCAACGATGCTAACTTTATTGATTCTCCAACGATTACAATCCCTTGTTTTTCCATTACATTTCTCAACTCAACACCTCGATACAAAAGAGTTGTTCCCACTACTTCTACTACTACTACATTACTTCTCACAGACACAACTAATTATCACAAGTCTCCTTCTCCTTGGGACAATCCCTGGCAAGGTGCCCTGCTTCATTACAACGAAAACATAGTACTTCTGACAGTTCTCATGGTTTCCTTATGATTACATAGCCTCCTTGGGTCCTCGGCTTCCTTTTTGGGCAACTTCTGAAGTAGTGCCCTGACTCCTTGCACCTGAAACAGGTGATATGACTCAGGTTCTTCCTGGAATCCAATCTACTTCTCTTCATGGACTTCTCTGTTCCAATCAAGGCTTATATTTCCTATGGGTCATACTCTACTTCCTCTGTCGGGAATTCTACTAGATCCTCATTCAAACAATTCTGGGATATGTGTACTCACTTTTAGTCAATCAATCACACCACAAACAATTCTGGGATATGTGTACTCACTTTCTGTCAGGCTTTTATTCCCTCTCATTTAACTTTCAAAAGTTTCGAATTCACTCACTTTCAGTCAATCAATCACACCACAAACAAGCAAACAATCAAATCTATCTATTTAATATAACATTCCAAAATTTGGAATTTTGGGATGTTACAACTACGGTTATCACCGGGAGTGGTCCCGATTATTGTCACTTCGGGGTTGCCGGATCATAACACATAGTAGGTGACTATTGACTTGCAAGATAGGATCAATAACTCACATATATTCATGAAAACATAATAGGTTCAGATCTGAATTCATGGCACTCGGGCCCTAGTGACAAGCATTAAGCATAGCTAAGTCACAACAACATCAATCTCAGAACATAATGGATATTAGGGATCAAACCCTAACAAAACTAACTTGATTACATGATAAATATCATCCAACCCATCACCTTCCAGCAAGCCTACGATGGAATTACTCACACACGGCGGTGAGCATCATGAAATTGGTGATGGAGGAAGGTTGATGAAGACGGCGTCGACAGATTCCCCTCTCCAGAGCCCCGAACGGACTCCAGATCAGCCCTCCCGAGAGAGATTAGGGCTTGGCAGCGGCTCCATATCGTAAAACGCGATGAATCCTTCTCTCTGATTTTTTTTCTCGTCGAACGTGAATATATGGAGTTGGAGTTGAGGTCGGTGGAGCCTCAGGGGGCCCACGAGACAGCCGGGTGCGCCCAGGGGGGTAGGCGCGCCCCCCACCCTCATGGACAGGGTGTGGGCCCCCTGGTCTTGATTCTTTATCCAGTATTTTTTATATATTCCAAAAATATTCTTCATGAAGTTTCAGGTCATTCCGAGAACTTTTATTTCTGCACAAAAATAACACCATGGCAATTCTGTTGAAAACAGCGTCAGTCCGGGTTAGTTCCATTCAAATCATGCAAGTTAGAGTCCAAAACAAGGGCAAAAGTGTTTGGAAAAGTAGATACGATGGAGACATATCATCAGGCACCCAAGCATGCTGCATGTAACATCCCAAAATTCTAAATTTTGGAATGTTATATTAAATAAATATTTATGCTTGTTTGCTTGATAGTGGTGTGGTTGCTTGTGTGAAATTGAGTGAAATTTGAAACTTTCTGGAAGTTGAATGAGAGGGAATGAAATGACTTTCCCAAACTTCCACCTTGCATTTATGATCTCCATGAATTCAAATTCTTTTCATCACAAAACCACGAGAGAAAATGACATGACTTCTTCCATTTATTTAAATGACAAGGGGTGTTGAAAATATTTGAATTTCATTTGGAAAATATTTCCAATTCTGAAACTTTATGCAACTCAATGATTTTCACGAGAGAAGATAAAATGACTTCTTCAAATTAAATGAAATATGAGTTGGGAGTTTTAAAAGAATTAAATCCAAAGTTCTTTTGAATTTATTTCCAATTTGGAGTTATTTGAGTTTTATTCAAAATATTTTTCTCCAAAAACAAAATATATGGAAATTAGGGTAACATGATTCCCTACATCAGAAAATTGGAGAGAAATTAATTTGAAGTCATTTTGGTATTTTAAAAATAATTTTTGTTGGATTTTATTGGACTAGAAGCACTCTTTGCTTTATTTAAATTTGTGTGTATTTTATTTAACGCTAGAATAATGTTCATCATGTAGGAAATCTTTTTCTGAAAATTTTGATATATTATATGCCTATATAATATTTTCATTTTATTTTGTTTTATCATTTTGTTTTCCTCTCTGTTTGTTTAAAAAAATATTACATGGCGCCTTGGGCCAAAGGCCCAAGCCGTAACCAGCCGGGCCGGCCAAGGCCAAGGCCATCGCACGCACGCACCTAGGGAGTCAGGTTTCCTATTCTTTTACAAATCCTAGTAGGATTTGATCCCGTTCGTTATTCCGTTTTTATTCCTAGGATTCCTAATCCTACTCTAATTCTTGTCCCTACTCCAAGCAAAACCCTCCCTCCCCACTATAAATACCCAAGCACCCCCCTCAACACATCAAACCAACACCTCTCCTCTCTCTCCTCTCTCTCCTCTCCTCTCAGCAAGCAGCAGTGCAGCTTCCCACCGCCGCCAAGTGCCGCCGCCACCTCGACCTCTCCTGAGGTTTATATGATCTCCTCTCCACCGTCCCGTGATCTTCTTTCCTCTAGGAGCAACCGCAACATCGGATCCGATCTTCTTCCCCAACTCCGACGACTACTCCGGTGAGATCCACGAAATCCCGTAATTCATTTTTTCAGAAAATAGCAATCTTAGAAAATTCATATCTTTTAGAGTTTTAGTATTTTGAGTGATTCCAATTGCTATGTGTCACAAATTTGCTGAAGTTTCTGTTAGTGTCTCTGGATTTCAAATTTGAGTAGTTTAAATTTGAATTTGATAAATTTTGTTCAAATTAGTATTTTGGCCATAACTTGAGTTTAAAAATAGGTTGTTAATTAATTCTTTTTGCTCCTGGTCACTTATGATATTATTTAGCTGTAGGATTTAGTTTGGTAATTTTGGAGTATTTTAAATTAAATTTTTAGTAAAAACAGTACTGTTTTTCTTATATAGTTGTTTTAGTTATGTAATTATTGTTTTTAATTATTTTTAGTTCATTCCTTTTGTAGATTTTCACTTGTTGTTATATGTTTATGTTTAGCTACAGTAGATAAATTTTTGTAGTTATTTATTAGTGTTTAGCTACTGTTTTTGTAATTGCTTGTTTAGTTCATAATGATAGTGGATAAAATAGTTTTATTAGTTTTAAAAGTAATTCTTTTCCACTTCAAGTTATATTGTTTTTGTTTCTGTTATTTGTGAACACATTAGTTGTTATATTTATTTAGTATAGTTTATTAATGTTTTAATAAATGATTTGCTGTTATAGTTGTCTTAGTGTTTTCCTAGTTGCTATATTTGTTCTAGTATTCACTAGATGGTTATAGTAGTTTTATATTAGTTCTTTTTGTTAGTTAGTAAATTAGTAATTTATTTTCTGTTATTTTATTAGATTTATATTTTCTTTGCTGTAGAAAAAAATATTAGAATAATTTAGTAATGTTATGTTAAGATTTGTGTGAGTTGGTCACCACTTGTTTTTCCTTGAATTTTTCTTTGAAGTTTTTCCTTTGGTTTTCGACTTGGTTTTCTTGTTGCTTTTATTTTGATTGAGTATTGTTATGATTGATAGAATTGATTGCTAGGATGATTGCTTATATGATTGTGCATGTAATATAGATTTTCAAAGGAGTGACGAATAGTTCTACCAAGTCTTTATTCGAGGCGTTATTATCTTCATCAAGTAATACCGAGCAAGTTCACTTTGACCATGTTTTCATACCTATGTGTTTTATTGCATCTAGTGTCATCTTCGCAACAAACCCTCCAGTAGTGATATTGAATTCTTGTAGTTGAGTAGTATGCATGAGGTAGGAACCCATCACCCTGTTACCAAGCCCGGGACGTTATTTATTTTAATGCTACGCTATAGTAGACGGGGTTTGGTATGAGTGCTCGGGAGTGGTGTGAGAATGAAGGATCTACGTCAATGACGACAACTCCATGATGGAATCTGCAAGGACTGCATCTTCAAGGCCTCAAGACTTCAAGACTCGAGACAAGAATTCAATACACACTACTGGGTGAAGGATGGTTGACGGGCACCCTGGAGAATCCAGTGGTTGGCCGGGATGCATGGAGAAGCGCCATGACATCTTGCGGAAAGCTTCACCCAGACTCAAAGAGACGGAAGAATACTTCATGTCCGGAAGCTTACTTGTGCAACCGCAAGTCACTATGGGCTCGCTTGGTTGACCTTAGTTGTGACTCTGCTAGGGCGGTGCTAGCAGATGTAGAACTACGATAGGATTGGATGAGCACCGGACGGTGGTCGGGGAACTCTTGGAAGACCATGTTTGGTCGTCTTGTTCTCAAACACCACGAAGTGCGAGAACGTAAAAGAGGATCGAATCTTGCGGGTAAAGTGTACAAACCTCTGCAGAGGGTTAAAACCTAATCGATTAGCCATGTCCCGATTCACGGACAATTTGAGCATCTGGACTGGATCTATCTCGGAACTCTCAACACCGGACTGATAACTTAATTGTGGGCAACTTATGATGATTTGGGCTATGAGACATCGGTTGGCGGAACCATGTCATGATAGAAAAACTCCATAGTACAGACTCCTGATATTCCTTTGTTTTAGGGAAAATAAAACCAACTTTTTGCAAACAAAACTCGATATCTGAGCCACAAAGCCATACTGCATATAGTATAGTTTATCATCTGTTTTCTCTTATTGTGATCTTGCGGTACATTCAATGTCTTGACCTACACGGCTGCAACGTATCATGTTGCAGATATTTCCTCGACGAGTAAGAGTTACGATACAGGTTACGGTCTACACTCAACATGCCGATGGCGTTGATGGGACTCCACACCGATTACTTGTTTCATTGAGACTTATGAGGTATATATCAGTTTTACATTATTTATACATGTGATTGCACTTTGATATATACATTGATGTACTGTGTGTGCCAACATACTGATCCAGGGATGGCACGGATACACAGAGGCTTGACCGTCTGTGGTCGGGTCGCTACAGATATGGTATCAGAGCACATATTGACTGTAGGACGTGACCCTAGAAACCGGAAAGCCCCTAGGACATGATGTCTCAAAAAACTTTATTTTCAAACAGATCCTTTACTTCTCATCTTTTCTGATTTTATCAAATAGACACTCTCACCTCAAATTGTTAGAATATACCCTTTTCCCTTTTGACCACATGAAGGATCAACTGAAGCCGCTCCAAGAAAGATATTGGACAACTGATGACCTCTTCAAAGTAACAAGGGTTTCACCATACATTAGAAGAGTTGAAGCTGCAACAATTGAAGACTCCGAAGACTAGAATAATTTGAAGAATCTGAAGAATTATTTAACCTTTAGAAGACCAAACCCCTGTTACACACTTACGTTAGATGCGGCGATTTGTGATCTGTCATTTGTTTGATGTTTTCCGACAGCCACAAAGTAAAACTTGTTTCTTCAAAAACTATTGTTTGTATTGTGTGTATATCGCTCCCCACCTCTCTCATATCTCATCCCAAAACTTTTGGACCCCATAGATGATGAACGAAGTTGGCCTGATATTCTCTGGACCGAGGACTCAACCGGAGGCAGAGCTATGGATTCAGAACATGGAGAATCACTTCGGGAGCAATTTGGTTTCAAGGAAGAATGAAGTATCTTACGCTCTTCAGTACTTTGAAGGAAGTGCTGCAACCTGGTGGAAAATGCATCAAGCCATACAAGGATTTAATGGAGCAAGAACTTGGGACGAATTCAAGAAGACTCTGACAAGATCTCGTCTTATCCGGAAGCACCATGATACACCAAGAAATAAACCTTGTGCCTGCAAGATTTGCGGAGAAATAGGACACACTCAGGAGGAACACAAGGATGGATGCCCTCATTGTGAGGAGAAACACCCAGCTGAGGAATGCCCAACTAGTCAGGTGACTTGTTTCTTGTGTGAAGGAACCACCCACTACCCGACTCAAGTGTCACATTTACCCCATGGTGCAACAAACTATTCAGGAGCAGGAAGAAGGAATGAAAGAAGCCCTCCGAGAAGTTATGAAAGAACCTGTGATGAAGGAATGTGTTGAAGACCACGATGGAGAAGGCCTCAACAGATTTTACTCCAATGCACTGCTATTCATGTGGAGAAGAAGGACATTTTTCACAATGATTGCACCAAGGAAAGAAAAGAGTATCTGGGATACTTCCGACGAAGCAATGGAGTTTGATCCACGGGGAATAGAAGGTTTGATCGAACGAAGAAACCGGAAGAGAAAACAAAGACACCCTCGTAACAACCCAATTTCTGCAAATAGGGACAAGAGTCATATTACCTGTTTTGAATGTAAGGACGTCGGGCATTATGCCAATCATTGTCTCGAAAGGAAGCAAGGAACTCAAGGAGCAGGCACCATCTCCAAGAAGCCCAAAGACTTATCGAAAGTCATTTGTTTTCGCTGCAAGGAAGCAGGACATTATGCTACTAAATGTTCCGACAAGATGAAAGCTGGAGCTGAGTAGTTGGAATTTTGATATTGGTAATAAGTGTAGTAGGAAGCAATTGTTTCCATAAGGATATGGAGTTGAATTTATGTAATGAAAGTCTCGGATATTGTAATGAATTCATGAAATCAATAAAGTTAAGGTGACATGTTTTCATATGTTTAATTGTATGAGTTGTTACTCTATGAACACAATTTTGACCATTTTGAGGATATGAGAAAATATGGTCTATGGAAGAATTTGTGCATTTTAAGGGTGGTAGTACCACATGAAGAAGACTAGACTAATGGATAAGAAAATATATATTCCACGGACTGTAGTTGAAGGAAAAAAAGTTGGAGTTTTGCTTTTGATATGATGGTATGGAGAAACAGAGTACTACTGGATTTAAAGGAGGTGTAATATGGAACAAGAGAGTTACTCCAAGGATGAGTTAAAGCTGCACTAGTGTTGAAGTGGGCCATAACCCACAGGCCCAGGATTTTGAAAAGGAACATATGTAACCTTGATGAAGGAAGAAATTTGGAAGAATCGGTGATCCAATCAGCATACGTTTCCTAGGAGGTTACGCAAAAACCTGAGAGTGGTGAAGTAACGATAGATGTTTTGTTTGGCTTGCTGAACCAAAGGATTTACTCGAACCCAGTTCGAGAACAAGAGAAATTCTGCAATGCTTGTGAGTATGCCCAAGTGTTAGAATACGTGATTCACTGTTTACGTATGTGGTAATGATTCAAGTACGGGATGGATTGGCCCCCATACCGGAGACTTCTATCATGAACTATCATATGTTGATGGAAAATCGAGAGACTTGAAAACTTTAGAAGAGCGTCGATCGACAAGCCAAAAACCTTAGAATGGTAGGACGATTGATCCATGTACCGTAACCGTTGCCAAGCGTAGGTCATACGGTGAGACCCAACCCAACCCATTATTCCTGCAGGAGAAACCTGTAATGGTCGACCACCATGAGATCTCGATAGTTGTTTATTGGCGGCAGACACTGCCACTAAGGAGACACAGTCTCGGAAGAACCTCACCAGATGAAAGGACACGTATTTGAGGAAAAGGTTTTGACCCTACCGGAAGAGCCCCAGTGTAGGAGTTACTTGAAGTTGTGAGAAGACCGATAGTGTTCACCCTAGGGATGGAGTACCGAGTTCCGTTGGAACCATAACCCTGCTTTTAAGTGTGGTAGCACACTAGACCATTCGATCGATTTAATTTGTTGGAAGACCCCCAAACCCTAACCTTTTCTTGCTGCCTCTTCGAATCTCGAGGACGAGATTCATTTTAAGTGTGGTAGATTTGTAACATCCCAAAATTCTAAATTTTGGAATGTTATATTAAATAAATATTTATGCTTGTTTGCTTGATAGTGGTGTGGTTGCTTGTGTGAAATTGCGTGAAATTTGAAACTTTCTGGAAGTTGAATGAGAGGGAATGAAATGACTTTCCCAAACTTCCACCTTGCATTTATGATCTCCATGAATTCAAATTCTTTTCATCACAAAACCCTGGAGAGAAGATGACATGACTTCTTCCATTTATTTAAATGACAAGGGGTGTTGAAAATATTTGAATTTCATTTGGAAAATATTTCCAATTCTGAAACTTTATGCAACTCAATGATTTTCACGAGAGAAGATAAAATGACTTCTTCAAATTAAATGAAATATGAGTTGGGAGTTTTAAAAGAATTAAATCCAAAGTTCTTTTGAATTTATTTCCAATTTGGAGTTATTTGAGTTTTATTCAAAATGTTTTCTTCAAAAACAAAATATATGGAAATTAGGGTAACATGATTCCCTACATCAAAAAATTGGAGAGAAATTAATTTGAAGTCATTTTGGTATTTTAAAATAATTTTGTTGGATTTTATTGGACTAGAAGCACTCTTTGCTTTATTTAAATTTGTGTGTATTTTATTTAACGCTAGAATAATGTTCATCATGTAGAAATCTTTTTCTGAAAATTTTGATATATTATATGCCTATATAATATTTTCATTTTATTTTGTTTTATCATTTTGTTTTCCTCTCTGTTTGTTTTAAAAAATATTTACATGGCGCCTTGGGCCAAAGGCCCAAGCCGCCAACCAACCGGCCGCCAAGGCCAAGGCCATCGCACGCACGCACCTAGGGAGCCAGGAGCCAAGGTTTCCTATTCTTTTACAAATCCTAGTAGGATTTGATCCCGTTCGTTATTCCGTTTTTATTCCTAGGATTCCTAATCCTACTCTAAATCTTGTCCCCTACTCCAAGCAAAACCCTCCCTCCCCACTATAAATACCCAAGCACCCCCCTCCAACACATCAAACCAACACCTCTCCTCTCCTCTCCTCTCCTCTCCTCTCCTCTCCTCAAGCAAGAAGCAAGCACCACCGCCGCCGCCAAGTGTCGCCGCCGCGCCCTCGACCTCTCCTGAGGTTTATATGATCTCCTCTCCACCGTCCCGTGATCTTCTTTCCTCTAGGAGCAACCGCAACATCGGATCCGATCTTCTTCCCCAACTCCGACGACTACTCCGGTGAGATCCACGAAATACCGTAATTCATTTTTTCAGAAAATAGCAATCTTAGAAAATTCATATCTTTTAGAGTTTTTAGTATTTTTGAGTGATTCCAATTGCTATGTGTCAAAAATTTGCTGAAGTTTCTGTTAGTGTCTTTGGATTTCAAATTTGAGTAGTTTAAATTTGAATTTGATAAATTTTGTTCAAATTAGTATTTTGGCCATAACTTGAGTTTAAAATAGGTTTTAATTAATTCTTTTTGCTCCTGGTCACTTATGATATTTTTTAGCTGTAGGATTTAGTTTGGTAATTTTGGAGTATTTTAAATTAGATTTTTAGTAAAAACAGTACTGTTTTGCTTATATAGTTGTTTTAGTTATGTAATTATTGTTTTAATTATTTTTAGTTCATTCCTTTTGTAGATTTTCACTTGTTGTTATATGTTTATGTTTAGCTATAGTAGATAAATTTTTGTAGTTATTTATTAGTGTTTAGCTACTGTTTTTGTAATTGCTTGTTTAGTTCATAGTGATAGTGGATAAAAATAGTTTTATTAGTTTTAAAAGTAATTCTTTTCCACTTCAATTTATATTGTTTTTGTTTCTGTTATTTGTGAACACATTAGTTGTTATATTTATTTAGTATAGTTTATTAATGTTTTAATAAATGATTTGCTGTTATAGTTGTCTTAGTGTTTTGCTAGTTGCTATATTTGTTCTAGTATTCACTAGATGGTTATAGTAGTTTTATATTAGTTATTTTTGTTAGTTAGTAAATTAGTAATTTATTTTCTGTTATTTTATTAGATTTATATTTTCTTTGCTGTAGAAAAAATATTAGAATAATTTAGTAATGTTATGTTAAGATTTGTGTGAGTTGATCACCACTAGTTTTTCCTTGAATTTTTCTTTGAAGTTTTTCCTTTGGTTTTCGACTTGGTTTTCTTGTTGCTTTTATTTTGATTGAGTATTGTTATGATTGATAGAATTGATTGCTAGGATGATTGCTTATATGATTGTCATGTAATATAGATTTTCAAAGGAGTGACGAATAGTTCTACCAAGTCTTTATTACGAGGCGTTATTATCTTCATCAAGTAATACCGAGCAAGTTCACTTTGACCATGTTTTTCATACCTATGTGTTTTATTGCATCTAGTGTCATCTTCGCAACAAACCCTCCAAAGAGTGATATTGAATTCTTGTAGTTGAGTAGTATGCATGAGGTAGGAACCCATCACCTGTTACCAAGACCGGGGCGCTATTTATTTTAATGCTACGCTATAGTAGACGGGGTTTGGTATGAGTGCTCGGAGTGGTGTGAGAATGAAGGATCTCGTCAATGGCGACAACTCCATGATGGAATCTGCAAGGACTGCATCTTCAAGGCCTCAAGACTTCAAGACTCGAGACAAGAATTCAATACACACTCTGGGTGAAGGATGGTTGACGGGCACCTGGAGAATCTAGTGGTTGGCGGGATGCATGGAGAAGCGCCATGACATCTTGCGGAAAGCTTCACCCAGACTCAAAGAGACGGAAGAATACTTCATGCCGGAAGCTTACTGTGCAACCGCAAGTCACTATGGGCTCGGCTTGGTTGACCTTAGTTGTGACTCTGCTGGGGCGGTGCTAGCAGATGTAGAACTACGGTAGGATTGGATGAGCACCGAACGATGGTCGGGGAACTCTTCGGAAGACCATGTTTGATCGTCTTGTTCTCAAACACCTCGAAGTGCGAGAACGTAAAAGAGGATCGAATCTTGCGGGTAAAGTGTACAAACCTCTGCAGAGGGTTAAAACCTAATCGATTAGCCGTGTCCCGATTCACGGACAATTTGAGCATCTGGACTGGATCTATCTCGGAACTCTCAACACCGAACTGATAACTTAATTGTGGGCAACTTATGATGATTTGGGCTATGAGACATCGGTTGGCGGAACCATGTCATGATAGAAAAACTCCATAGTACAGACTCCTGATATTCCTTTGTTGTAGGGAAAAATAAAACCAGCTTTTATGCAAACAAAACTCAGATACAGAGCCACAAAGCCATACTGCATATAGTATAGTTTATCATCTGTTTTCTCTTATTGTGATCTTGCGGTACATTCAATGTCTTGACCTACACGGCTGCAACGTATCATGTTGCGAGATATTTCCTTGACGAGTAACAGATTACGATACAGGTTTACGGTCTACACTCAACTTGCCGATGGCGTTGATGGGACTCCACACCGATTACTTGTTTCATTGAGACTTATGAGGTATATATCAGTTTCGTTATTTATACATGTGATTGCACTTTGATATATACATTGATGTCTTGTGTGTGCCAAAGATCTTGATCCGAGGATGGCACGGATACACAGAGGCTTGACCGTCTGAGGTCGGGTCGCTACACTGCACCACTCGGCGTCGGTGAGCTCTAGACCATCTGCGTACACGCATCTGTCCGCTACCGGTGCCATCCTTGCCAAGCACCCGCACGAACAGTCCATGGCGGGTTCAATGGAATTTCAGAGAACAGTTGGGGATGGGCGGAACCCTAAATCTACGATTTGAAGAAAAAGAGGAACGGGGGGAGGAGTTGTGTGAGTCTAGAGCATGAATGGATAGGTTTTATGCAGCCAATTTAGCAATGGAAGTAATAAATGTTGTGGTTGGTGTTAGGTGGTGGATTGATTCTGATTCAGTCTACGTGAACGCATTTGAGAAGAAACAACACTGCTTACTTGAATCTAGCGAACTACATTGTCGTATTACAATGATCTGCAGAATGTGTGGACTGTGTTTGTTTTTTATTTTCCTAGCTATTGTTTATATATTTATTGGGCCGTGGTTTTTCATGGTATGTGGGAATGTTTCTTTAATTTTCAGCGGCCTCTCTTTTTCGTGTTGGGGCTGTGTTTGGGGAGTGAAAAGGCATTCAGCCCAAGTAGGCCTGTCAGCACGGCTGGTTCCTGGTGCGTTGTGTGCGCGCGCTAATGTTTAGTCCCACCTCGCCCGCCGAGCGCGCGCCGGACCTGTTTATAAGCCCTGGCGAGGCAGCGGTCTCGAACTCCTCTGGTTACTTATTTGGGCGCTTATACACGGTGCTCGCTGCTCTATCCTCTTTGACATGTGGGCCCATGTGTGCCAACCCCATGCATTGTGGCTCAGAACGGGCTCGCCTACTGTGGGCGCAGACTTACTACGAGACTGGCTGGGGCCTGGTTGCACCTAGGTGGTCAATTTTTTTATATTTTTCCTCTTGTGTATTCTTCCAATATAGGGCATGCATTGCTTAGTAAATCATTTTTGCACTGCATTCATCGGGTTTGTGTACTGCATGTGCACACATTCCACACTACATATGCAGGTGCATTTTTGTGCACTGCATGCTCGTCGATTTTTTTAGTGTTTTTCCTCTTACGTGTTCTTTTCTAATATACGGTGTGCACTGCTTTGTTAGTGATGTGTGTACTTCATTCATCAGAATACTGTACTGCATGTGCCCACATTTTGCCCTGCATGCATCCTATTTGTGCACTACATCTTCGTCCATTTTGTGCACTGCTCGAATCACATACTTTATGTGCACCGCAGTATGTTCTAATATTGAATTCTAGTTTTGTAATTGAAATAAACTTCTTCATAACATAAGCAAAGTTCATCATTACAAGCCATTCTGTATGACAAGCAAACTAAGTTCAGCAATAACAAACAATCACAAGCAAACTAACATTACATAAGCAAACAACATAAAGCAAACACTAGTACGCGTCAGTGCTATACACACGGTTTTTAACCACTTTCGACGACGGCATTTGGAACCGTCGCCAAGTGAGTGTGGGTGATAGCGGGTCCTTCCCACATGACCCAGAAACCATCGAGGATATGGAGCCATGATCCAGAGGCCTTGCAAAATGTAATCGTGTGTGATGCAGCACACACTAAATTCTTTCGCACGTGTGGAATCGTTGATTAAACGTTTCTAATGACGCAGTGAAACCAAACAGTGTGTCGTAATGAACCGTTTGGGAAAGCGTATGTAAGGCACACGGGCCAACATATGAACTGTGTGCGATATGTGCCCCATCGCACAAGAGTTTTCTGCGGAACCTGTCTGCCATGCAAGACTCCATCGCACATGTTTCCCAACAATTACCGTGTGCGATAATGTTCTATCACAAACAGTTCAGGAGCCCCTTCGCACACATACAAGTGCTGCAGACTGTTTGTGATTTGTTGTGTATCACCGATGGTTGCAGCAAGAGTCATGTGTGCTTTTCATTTGGGATCCCACATGTTTCCTGAAAAAATTACGACTGGGATTGTATTTTACATTGGGCACGGTTTACTCCGAGCTCACGTGTGTGATACCGTGATATCACAAACGGTTCCGGATACCCTACGCACATGTAGTAGCACTACAAATCGTTTGCGATTTGCTGTGTATCACCGATGGTTCCACTATGATTGACGTATGCTTCCTGATGTGGATCGCACGCACTCATTTAGTTGAACCGTGTGCAGAGCAATTGCCAGGTTAAAACAGAAATATCCCATTTTAAATCGGCATGCAAAAAGCTTATTTGCCACAATATTCAATTGAACAAATAGTGTCCAAAGGAAGAACATTCATCAGATTTCGCAACAATTGCAATTGAACATATGGTAGCTAAATTCCAATGGTTTGTCCACACATATATGCATTACATAATTAATCATAGTGTATGAAATAGGAAGACCTCATCAGATGGAAAACAATGGATCCATGAGTATATGTTTAGCGGCTAACTCTTACTCAATGTTTTAGGAGAAGGCATGCTAAAAGCTTCATTATCACCAGTGGGATTGATGTAGTGATTCAGGAAGAAGTCGCTGATAAATCTCCGAACCATGAGCAATTCACCAGCCGAGAGCGGTTCAGGGGTCCTCGGTTCTAAGATGAGTTGCAGTATTTTTAAGATCAGAATGTGCCATATGAGTGGAGTATAAGATATTAATTAAGATAGACTTACTGGTACTAATTCACGAGGATCGTCACAACTATCAGCAGATTTGCAGATGGAGATCATGTGTCTGCAAACATAATATCCACAAAGGTTGGTCCCTGCTTGTTGCTGAGGACACTGAAATTTTGTGTACAAAATTAGTCATGTATTTGTCCTGTTAGGAACAACCTAACCGTGTTAGATGTATTTTTTTTTCTTTGGACAAAAATAGAAAGAGGTCTATTTAGAAGCTTGAACATTTGACTAGCGTAAGAAAAGGTATTTGTAGAATATTGGATAAATTTTCCAAAAATAACGGATTTCGGTGTGTTACCGGAGAAACGATCTCGTGCTGTAGAGGTAGTTCCCTCTTGAACAGGTTCCCTGGTGTAGTTTTCCTTAATGCGAGCACACTGCAAATGAAGATGAATTTTGACAACATCAATTACTAAACCAGATATGAATGCAAATTAATTTCAACATCATAGAATTCAATACCTATCCATGAATTGCTGAAGATGCGTCAGATCCTGAGTGTTTGTTGATTCTCTGAGAGAATCCATGTAGTAAACTGTGTTCTTGTTTGGAACAATGAATACCAATATCCAGTGATCGCTACATATTAAGAATGCCATGAACTTACGAATTATGTCAAAATCTGAAAGACAATCAGTGTATGCGTGGTTGTTTAGTTGACTTACTATTCATGATATGGCCAGAGAAATGATTCTGGATGGGACATGTTTTTAAAGAGACGGATGACCGTGTTAATGGCCTAGTCTCATAGGTCCTTACCATCTAATGTTGTCCCATTTGCTAATGCAGGATCTATGAAATGCACACTCTCCCTTTTTCTTCTCCACGTGTTCAATCCCATGAGAGGAATAAAATGCAGTTAGCTGTTTATCATTTACAACCTTGTATGGAGGAGTTGATCAGAGTTTGTTAAGTACTTACAAAACCAGGCATCTAACAAGAGTGGCATCGAGCTCGTTGAAGTTGAAGAAGAGATGTAAGTCCTTGAAACTCACATTGATGGAACCAGCATCGTGTCTCTGTTGTAGTGGTTAGAATACCATGAAGACCTGCTGACATTTGATCCATGCAATATTCATGTAAATCATGACAACTGGAGCTGCACTCATCAAAGTATTCGCCAACAAGAAATGGTTGGCCATGGACGTAATTGCGTGCTTCAAGTACGATTGCTTTACTTTTGGCAAGCAACAAATCTACTTCTTCATCACTCATGTCGTCAGAAATAATATTACTCCTCGATTTGAACAACCTGCTATTAATTTGGTTCTGGGTGATGAGTGCTTTAAGTAATAGGTAATCGTTCTCTTTCCTCTTCGCTCTCCCGCCGTGCTTCCTCACGGGTGCTGCCTTTTTGGCTGCTTCCTTCTTGGTACTTGAAGCATTTCTGGCATAACGTTTAGTTGGCTGCAAGGTAGACTGCCGAGAAGACGGTGAAGCTTCAACGGACTGCTTAGCAGACGGTTTATCTATGCCGAACCGCTGAGCCGGTGGTGCTGCTACGACGGTCTACTGGGCTGTAGGTGCAGAGGCATCGGGCTGCTGACCATGCGTTGAAGCTATGTCGGGTTTCTGCGCAGGTGGTGCCAACTTGTCTGTGTGCTGAGGAGGCCATGCCAACACGTTGGTTTGCTGAGCAGGAAGTGCTGACGCATTGGTATGCTGATCACGTGACTGCAGACCGATGGACTGATGGGCAGTCGGTTCTGGACCTACAAACTGCTTAGCAGACGGTTCCGAAGCATCAGACTACTTAGTAGTCCGTTCCACCATGTTGGTCTGCTGAGCATGTGTTGTAGCTGGGTCTCCCCCCATTGCTTCAGCGACCGACATCAGAATCGCTGGTGCGTCTTCAGCAGTTGTAGGCCTTGCCACTGGCTGCTCTGGGGCGGAGGATGACATGGCATGTACGGCACAAAGTCGGGTCGACTGATCACAGGTTGATGCATCGGCCGTCAGATTACGAGTATTAGGTTCTTTGGGTGAAGCACGCGAGAGCAGGTATGTCAAGGAGAGCGTCACCGGTTGAGGGGCGACATTGGTTGCTATTGGCGTGGCTTCAGGGATCTCATCGATGAACTCTATTTCCTTTCGTGGCCAGTGGATGTGATGTAATAGTGTTTCTCCCAAGGTCCTTTTCTCATCAAAGTCTCCTGGGACATTCTTCAGGGCAAATTCATTGAATCCAGGCTTTACTTCAGTCACGTAGCACTTCACACAGCCCGGCTTCGATCGCACATTGTACAACAAGAGGCCCTCTTCCAAGAAGTGTGAGCAAACCCAGGCTGTTGCACATTTTAATGTACCTTCATAATGTGTAAGCACGCCCTTCAGTCTTTCTTTCATTCCAGATAGATTAGATATAGCATCATCATGTGCACCTGCAGTCTCAGTGTCGCTGGTGTCAGCTGATGCACAACTACTCTTGTGCGGTGTTGTCGCGCAATAAGCAACATCCTCCATGCCCGGCTCCCCTCCCATCTGCTGCTATTTGTCAATGTTAGAGTCTTCTACATCATCATTGACTCCTCAATATCCTTTCGAACAGCCGGATACATGTCCTTCCTCAACCCTTCATACAACTTATTCTGCTTCATTTCACTCCTTGCTTTTTTCATCATGAGCCTCTCTTCTTTGCTGAGTGTGAAAGCCCTCTTTTGCGGGACATTAATACCTATACCCCTGGCACGACCAAGGGGCTCTCTTGTTTCCAGAGCATCAGACAGAATGTCACAAGGCCCTGAGTTCCTGTAGAACCTTCTAGGGATCTTGGAAGCCTTTAACATCACTTGGTACAGTTCTTCGTCACGTGAGTTTTCAAAGTAATAAGTTTCGTCATCACGCCTCCTTGCACGTGCCCGCAAGTAGTCTCTGGTGCGTTCGCCCCTGATTTCACTAAAGGCCGGTTGCCCACCCGCCGCTACTGCTTCTTTGTCCTCCTGGTCCCATATAGGTTTCATGCTGTAGTATCCTGCCACACCCGTACTGTGGGGGTGTGTGTTCTTCTTCTGAAGTGCCGATTGCTTGGCACTCTTCTCAGTAAACTCTTTAGTTGCCCTGACCCATTTGAATTCTGCCCATCCGCCTTTGTAATTTGGGGTATGCGGGGATTGGGTCATTACCTTCACTCAAGTACTTCTTGTACAACACGTGCTTCTAGTTTCTCCAAGCATCCCTAGACTTCTTCAGTGCAGCGTGTTCCACCTGCATTCTCCACTGCTCTGGAATGTTGAAGTGATCCATGATCTCCAGGACTATCCTTCGCCGTGTTTCTGTGTCAGCCTTCCGAAACCACGGCAGATTAATGTTGAGCCTTGGCTTGCCAACAAATCCACACACACTCATGAACCTCGTGCGTGCTTTATCTGGTTTAGTTGGAGCCCAAGACTTTAAATCGATCTCGGTTACTTCATATACACCTTTAGGCTGGTGTGTGGGCTTCCTTGGAGCGTTCCTCCATGTCCTGACCGGAAGGGTAATTGCTGCAGCTCTATACCGTTTAAGATTACTTGATTCCTCACCATCTGCTAAAGACCTAGGGTTGTCGGAATCAGATGAAGATACATCGCCTGAAGCATGAGTGCTGTCGCTGCTACTCGGCATCTACAGAGAACACATGCGAAACTCAGGAAAGGAGGATAAGCATAAAACTAACAACTTGGTATGAAGCTGTCTAAACATGTCATGCAATAATTTAGAAAATGTACGGCTTATTTGTTAAGTTTGTGTGACTCGGGTGCCCGCGATATGTAAATTGGCAGTTAACTTATTAGAACAAATACAACTTATATATACTAGTTAGGAAGGTAGATAATGAACATATATACGCTCTCCGTTATTCTATAGCCAATTTGGGAACATACGAATCGAAATAGGAAGAGGGATTGCGAGGAAATATGCCTCACCGCGATGGAGAGCAGTAACTAACAGGCTTCTTAATGCAAACCCGGCTGGACCATAGGAGAGGTGAGGGTTACAGGATTGATATGCTTGAGGGTGGCTGGCGAGCAAACAAAGACGGTGAGGCGCGGGCAACCGCTTGTTGGGAATGGCAGTGGAGGTAGGCTTGACGCTGGAGAGCGGGCACACGGCCGGGGTGAGCACGCCGGTGCTGGAGAAGGTTCTGCTGTAGATCTGGGGGGAGGGGGGAGCTGGCGATGGAGATTGGGTGGACTAGTTGAGTGAAACATGAGCGGGCGGTGGGGGGGGGGTGTTGGCGGCCTAGGTGAAAAGGGTGAAAAATATCCCCGGTTGCCGCGCGGAAAGGCCTATGCAAATGGTTGCCTCTAAGCGCTTGTGTGCACAAAGAGAAAAATTTCGTTTGAAATGAAGACGTGAGTTCGTCGTTTCGCCTCTAAATTTTTCCCACGTTAAGCAATCAACATTATACCATGGGTTTGATTTGCTAGCACATTTCAGGTCTCGTATGCTATATTTAAGACATTTTTTGGCATTTACCGTGCATTTTGGCATATAAATCAAATCCTAGCCGGACTGCATTTCCTGTCGATAGGGATGAGGATTGTCGTTCGACCTGGGAGCATCCAACGGTGCAGACGTACGATCCGTGGGGTTTGGGTTCTGGCCAATTAGAACACGAGAACAAGATCGCACGCGCAACTGGGGGGGCATCGGCCAGAGTTTGGTAGGCACACGGCTTTCGTGAGTGAACCGTGTGCTATTTGAAAACATTTACATGAACCAAAATTGCATGTGCTGTCGAAAGGGATGAGTATCGTCGTTCGATCAAGGAGCATCCAACGATGCAGAGGCATGATCCATGGGGTTTGGGTTCTGGCCAATTAGAACGGACGAGTCAGATCGCGCGCGTAGCAGGGGGGCATCGGCCACGGCTTAGCAGACACACGTCTTTCGTGAGTGAATCGTGCTATTTGAAAACATTTACATTAAGTAACATCATTTTTTTGTTTGAATGAAAACATGAGTTCATCGTTTCGCCTCCAATTTTTTTCCACGGAAAGAAATCACGATTGTACCCTATGGTTTGATTTTCTGGTACATTTTACCAGGCGGCAGGCCTGGCTAGCAATCTCAAAATTTGAATATGCAAAAAAAAGATTTTATTTGTGTGTGTGTGTGTGTGTGTGTGTGTATATAGTCCCAACTACGTGTGGGTGTTAGCAAGATCATTTGTGTGTTGCTTTGCGAGTTTTCATTCATTGTCCGAGAAACGGGAAAAAACTTCAAACAGTTCGGCTGCAGGGTGCGACCAGTGGCGTAGGCCTTGTTGGTATTTTAATTTCAGGAAATGCATATATAGTCCAGAAAATAACGAAAATCATGTGTCACTATGGCGTGCTCTCACGATCGCATGGAAAAAATTTGGTAAAGTTTGGCACAAGTTTTGGTGCTCACACCTTCCATACCGGAGCATCTAACAACAAGGATCATAGTTTCCAAAAGGAGAGCGGCACTTCGACTCCAAATCATCAGTTACTACGCATCATTCCGCCTAAAAAAAAATCATGGTTAACAATCGTGGAGATACCCTTGGTTTGATTTTTTTGGCCCATTTCATGTCTCGTCTGCTATGTTTAAGTCATTCTTTGCACTTACCTTGCATTTTAGTGCATATAAAGTGAAAAACTCTACTACAACTACATGTGGGTGTTTTAGTTAGGCTATACTTAGGCTACTCATAGTGGAGAGTGTCATATACTAGTATCATGCATATATATGATACTAGTGTATGATACTACCTTTCATTATAGTGCGTAGTATAGTAGAGTAGTATCATAGATGATCATATTTAGTGCCATGCATGACACAAAAGTTAACTGAGGAAAGAGAGGGTGTGCTATCATATCATATTAAATGTTGTACTACTTTGTGTCATGCATGGCAATTAATAAGGCAACCTAAGATAATAACTTATGATACTATGCGTGCATTACAGAGGTAGTATCATATACTATAGTATCATATGCATGATACTACTATATGATAAGGCTGGTTGTAAGGCCCCTCCCAATGCTCCACCTTGTACATGTGCTAAGGCTGTCATGTAGGCAAAAAATATGATGTGGCAAGGTAATTAAGAGGAGAGAAATGAGTGTGGTGACCCCAAGAAGAAATAATGCCAAGCGCGAGAACCCAGGGAAAACACTTAAATGGAAGAATCCCACCAATGCATGAAGAACTTTAGTTGCAAAATCATTAAATGAAGGATACTTAGCACCAACAAGTTAAGCACCTATGCATTGGGGTCTTTAGTTGCTAAAGTATTTAATATGCTTAGCACCTCATGTAAGCACCAATGCATTGGAAGCAGCCTAATGGGGAGTATCATATACTAGTATCATGCATATGATACAAGTATATGTACTACCTCCGTAATGCGCGCATAGTATCATAAGTTAGTATCATGTAGTATTTTATTTATGTTCATGCATGACACATAGTAGCTGTCGGATTTCGGGTTCCGGCAGACCCTCTAGGTTCGAACACTGGGGTGCGCGTGGAGATCTCGCCCTCTACCTACCTGCACCTCGCCGCCTTGCTAGGATCTAAACTATGAAAGGAACAACACAAGAGACACAGGGTTTATACTAGTTCGGGCCACCATTGTGGTGTAATACCCTACTCTAGTTTGTGGTGTGGTGGATTGCCTCTTGGGTTGATGATGATGAACAATACAAGGAAGAACAGCCTCGCGAGGGTCTATTCTTGGCTGGTGCGATGAACTGCTAGGGGGAGTTCAGTCGCTCTCTCTCTCTGATTCAAGGTGCTGGATCCTCTTCTTGATTCCGGATCTGGACGCCTCTACCCTGTGGGAGGCTAGTCCTATTTATAGGCAAAGGCCCTGGGCCTCTTCCCAAATATTGAGCGGGAAGGGCGCCAACAATTGGCCATTTTGAAGGGGAACATCTAGTACACTTATCCTGACTAAAGTTGGTCCTCGCCTGTCAAAGGCTCTGGTGGTGACGCTGGCTTGGGCTCCACGATGACTTCCTTCCTGCCGTTGCGATGGTCTTGGTCTTGTTGCACCGAAACGGATGCTTTTGCTTGATACTCTTGCCTGCGCTTGCTCCCTTTGCACTAAAGAGGAAAGGAGGACATGCTGCAGGTGGCGCGCCCTTGGCGCCCTTGGTCGTCATGGCTTGCGTCATGGGCACCTCGTGAGGTACCCTGCCTTGATCTCTCCGCCTCCTCGCGAGCCAGCCTAACGAGGCTGTGCGAGAGGAAGCTTCCTGTCGTCCGCCCAGCAATCTGGCCCCTCGCGAGGTCTTGAGCTTGTCTTGATGAAGATGGGCGTCTTGGGCCACCCCTTGAAACCACGCCGTGGGCAGGCGAGCAAGTCTTAGTACCCCATTCCCGGAAACGCCGACAGTAGCCCGGGCCCAAGGCCGGCCCAGACTTAGCTGAGCGGAGAAGCGAAGGGCAAGTCTGGCGCCCGAGCCCTAACAGCCCGTGGCCTCGGGCGCCGCGTGGCGGTTGGTTGGATGTGGGCGCCTTAGCAACTGCGCGAATCGACAAAAGAGCGGCGTCTGTCTAGGCTTTGCTTCCCTAGTCTCCTCCAGTCATTGCCTAGATCCCCTTTCTTGCGCCTTTCCTTCCTGCCTCTGAAATCTCCAGATCTACTTCGACCGCGTGCCCTAGCAAGACTTGGCGCCTCGCCAGACCCCGGCCAGAGCTTGGTACTCAGCTGCCTTGGACTCGCCGAATGTGTCAGAGGAGGGCCTTGCCCGGGTGCGCTGGATGGCGGCGGCGCAAGGCATCGACGGGGTAGAGGTGTTCAAGGCTGGCTCCGCCCTTCCCGAGGGCCAAGGGAGCACCTTCTATCCGCTCTTCATGAGCGCCACTGCTGCCGGTTTGGTGCCTCCCTTTTCTGAGTTCTTCTTCTCTGTCCTCCGCAATTACAAGCTGCAAGCTCTGCACCTCCACCCCAACTCTGTTCTTCTTCTGGCGATCTTCGTCTACTATTGTGAGGCTCACGTCGGGGTGCAGCCCTCAGTGGCCTTGCTGCGCCACTACTTCTCCCTCCGGACCTCTCGCGGTCCCATCTCCAGCGTCTTGTGAGCTTTGTCGCGTATGGCAGCTCAACGCCATCTCGAAGCCGGGAAGAGGATTGAGGGCTTGAGGAGCAAGTGGGTCATGGTAGATCTTGGGCGCATCCACCCTCGGCTGATTCTGCCCACGGAGCACCCGTCCTCTGAAGGTTGGTCTCGCTGAACTCGTGGATCCCGTGTGAAGCCGGTCTTTGGAGAAGATGGGCCAGCGGATCTGTGGCCGAGCAACATGGCGGCAAAGCTGGTGGTGCGTCGCTCCTGCGGGAGTTCTGGAGCATCGGTGGCCCTTCTTGTCGATGCTTCGCTTCCGCTATGGAGGCCCTTGAGCCCCAGATCTTGGCGATGAAGATCTGGCGCGGTCCTCAAATCTTTGGTCGGGGAGGCGTGGCGAGGCTGGGCGCTCTGTACCCTGTTCCTTGAGATGATTGGGAGAAAGCGGTGGAATCCATGCCCGTCTTCAATGGGGATGGGCCCGTGCTCGCAGAGAGGTTCCGAGACCAGCGGCCTGGCGGCAGTGAGCGTGTCCTCTGGCGACTCCAGCGAAGAGGAGGAAGAAGAGGAGGCGGGTGGCGGGGCGACTCGAGGCGACCGATGGGGAGTCGAGCGCCTCCCGGCGCAGGTCCAGCTCTCCGCCTCTTGCCGAGTGAAGGCAGCGAGGATGGCGGCAAGCGGGCGGCGAGCTTGCCCGATCCCGAAAAAGACAGGACTGGGCTGGTCCCAGCAGGTCTGCCCGGCTCGGCGATCGAGGCGTGCCTCCTGCTCCCGGGCCTCTTGAGGCTGATCCTGCAGCCCGGCTCTCGGGCTTCAAGTATGGCGGAGGTTGCTCGAGCTCATGACGATGACGATAAGTGCTTGATGCTTGTTTTACTCCTTGCTTTGTCCTTTGAGGCTTGATATCTGTATCTCTTGGCTAGGCTGGCGCTGCTGGCTGAAGAAGTGAAGGAGCTCTGAGGCTCACTTTGAGGCAGGGCCTCTGCCCTGAAAGGAAGGCGACAGCAAGACACGGGCCTCTCCTGCCGGTCATCCTTGTGAGGCTGGCCGGAGCTGGCTGGGCGACTTAGCACCCATGGCCCAGCGACTCTGAGGTATCCTTGCACGATGCCCTGCCACAGTGTTGGGCGCAGCAGAGTTCCCCCTCGAGGATCTTGTGGTTCTGCTGCCGTCCTCTCCTCCTACTCCACCAACTGCTGTCTCTCCGACTCCTCCCCTTTGTCTGGATCGTCTGCTGCTGAATTGGATTAGCTGCGGAAAGATCTTACAGGCGCCGACCCTCGCTTGGTGACCGGGCGCTTGGCTGGCCTCTGGTTGGATTCGCTCGGCCTTCGATCCGGCGGCGCTGGTTCGAGCCTCGGCGGCTGCGACGAGGAGAAGCAGGCCGTCCTTGGGGCGAAGGCTGCTCACGCCGCTGCCTTGGGGGAGGTAGCCGAGTCCGAGGTCGCTGCAAGGCGCTGGAGAGCGAGCTGCAGGGCCTGCGGGACCAGCTTGCCAAGGAGGCCCGGATTCGCCAAGAGAAGGAGGAAGACATGAAGGCTCGCAAGGCAGCCATGAAGGACTGGGACGCCAAGCTTAACAAGCGCCGTGACCGCCTGGGTGCGTTGGAGCAGGAGTTGGAGGCGAAGAAGGTCGAGCTGGAGGGCAAGGCGCGGGTCCTCGCCGAGGACCGTGAGGCCTTCACGGAGATGGAGGTGAAGGCTCGCACCTTCTTGAGGTCGCTTCGACAGCGACTGGAAAGCCAGCTGGCGGCGCCAAGGCGGCCCCGCCAAGCTGCTTCCCTTCTGATCCAGCTCTTGAAGATGTCACCCTTGGCCTTGGCCCTCTGGTGAGGCAGGCGCGTGTCTGTCTTCTGCGGCGCGGCGCTGGTCCTTACCCGTCTACCTTGCGATCCCGGCGTCGACCTTGACAGCCTCTTTGGAGCCAGTGACGGTGAGCTTGCGCTGCCATCTTGAGGCCGTGAAGGGTCGAGCGGAGGCTCTGCTGTCGAAGTTCCGGGCCTTCATCACCAAGCCGAAGTGAGGCACTACCGGTCCTGGGGCTTCACGAGGCGAACCCGCTCGGCGCAGCTCTGTCGTCGGCAAGTGACTCCGTTGTGGCTCCTGTTCTGTTTCCTGCAACATGCATCATGCCTCAGGGAGGCATTTAAACTTGTGTTCGGTGTTGTGATAACATTTATGGACTGTAATGTTTGCTTTTAAATTCCTTGAGATTTGTGCTTCTCCTTCCTACTTGCTTATGTTCTCGCCCGTGAGCCATTGCCCCATTGCTCTCTCGGCCGCCGTTAGCCCGACCGGAAACCAGGCGGGACCAAGGAAGTGAGGGGCAGCGTGACAAGTTAGCCTCTGAGTCGCGATGCTCGAGGAGTCCCCTTAGCGCCTGAACAACAAGTAGGGAGGTGAGATGTGTGGTGAATCTACCATTCTCGTCTGAGCCCGGCCCGCGCATACCTCAACCGTCGTTAGCCTTCCGAACTAAGGAGTGAGGGCTACGTGACCAGTTAGGCTCTGAGTCGCGATGCTCGGGAGTCCCCTTGGCGCTCAAGCGGCCTTCATACCTTGGCTCCGCTCGGGGAGAGGCGTCACGACGAACCAGGCCGGGGGCTGGCTGGAGTGGCGTCGCGTCTAGGCGTGACCAGGCGTAGCCCGTGCCCAGCCCTCGCGCGGCACTCCCGAGGGGAGCGTTGCGATGAGGCCGGACACTTGAGCTCTGGGATCCACGAGGTTGATCGGCCGGGGCCACCCTCGATTATTTATCACCGGTAGCAGACATAAGCGCTTCCTATGTGTCTGGGCATAGCCGCTCCTTGGCGATGTCGTCAACCAGCGCGGAGCATGGTGCTTCCAGCAGTGTGTGGGAGGGCTCCCCTCGGGAGGAGCCCCAGGCGTGTACAGCCCATACGACACGTGGCTATGCAGTAGGGCTGACGAGGTGTATCTCGGCACCCGTGAGCCAGCGTGGGACTCACGGGGCCCTACCTCAAAGGCGGGTTCGCTTTGCCTTTGAGCCTTAACTTGTGATGTGTTCCTGCAAACTTGGTTAGATGCGGCGCTCTCGTCCTCGGGTCCCGGACCTCGGCGAGTCTCGGCCGTCGCTAGTATGCCAGTCACGATGTCGTGGACAAGGCCAAAGGGTGAGGTTGGAGAGCGATGGGACCCCATGGTCGCGATGCTCGGTACCCCCTTTAGCGTGCAAGCGGCCGACATGAAGGAAGAAGGGGTGCCGTGGACAAGCATCAAATAACAATCATGATGGGTCGAGCATGACCGAAATAAGCATAAGAGGGGTACATGCCGCTGGAGTGCCCGGCGACTTGGGGATGATGCAGCCGAGGCGCTAGCAAAGTAAGCTAGGAACATGAAGTAAAGGGATACCTGCGCGAGGGACGGACCCACGCGACACAGGAATAATGCAGCCACAGGGGTCCTCCCAGTGGAAATGAAACTTGAAGGATGTCACTGATAACATTGAAGGCGAAGGATGTTGAAGTAGCGGACGTCGTGGGCTGCGAAGCCGATCTTCCACGAGCCCCGGCCCGGGAGCCTCGGGAGGCTCGGGCGCTGAGTGGCTCCTCGTGGACCATCTCCATCTCCGCCGGGGACTGCGGAGCGCTGGCCTCTTGAGCCTCTAGGATGTTCCTCATGAGGCGCTGGTACATGGCGGCCGCATTCGGCACCCGTAGGGCATCTGAGCGTAGGCGTGGGGTGGACCTTGGCGCCCCAGCGTGAGGGCAGAAGCGCTCTGAGGCGGCTCGGTTGAGCCACAGGGATGTCGTCTGCAGGCGCAGCCCACCATCCTCGCTGGATGGGGAGCTCGGGCGGAGTGGGCGGCTGCCACTCATGACTCTTGACTCCTTCAACTCCTGCGTGATCGGTAGCCAGAACTCCACGAGGTTTGGCCCTCCTTGCCTTGCTCCTTCTGAGGGAAGCGTGCTTTGAAACACGCCTCCAAGTGGTGCCCAAGCGCCTCCCTCGCGACATTAGCAAGGTCGGTGGCCCTCGGGAAGAGCCCCGAGCCTTGCTTGAGGAGGCGCGGGCATGCCTTCCTATCTGACGAAGGAGGTGCCCCTGAGCGGTAGCGGACCACGAGGGGCCTGCCTCCCGAGGTCGGGCTGGCGATGCCTTCTTCTTCTTGGGAGCGGTCTCAGGGAGCCTCACGCTCCTGCGATCTGGGTCTTCAAGTGATGCGGCTTGAAAGGCTCGCTCCAGGGAGCAAACTGCGTCTCTCTCTTCACAAGGCACCGTGATGACTCCTCCGCTTCCTGGCATCTTGAGGACGTTGTAGCCGTGGTGAGTCACGGCCATGAACTTGGCCAGATCTGGGTACCCAAGGATGGCATTGTATGGCAGGCGAATGTGGGCGACATCGAAGTCGATGAGCTCGGTCTGATGGTTGTCGCGCCCGAAGGTGACGAGGCGGACCTGCCCAATCGGAACCGTGGAGCCATCGGTGACTCGGAGAAAGTCTTGGTTGGCTGAAGCTGATTGTAAGGCACTTGGAGGTTGTTGAATGTCTCTACAGACGGGGCGTTGAGCCTGCTCCGCCCGTCGATGAGGTCTGGTGACTTGCGTTCTTGCGATGATTGGGGAACAAAGCATCGGGAGGACTCGGCTGTGGCAGCGCACTTGAGCTGATCCGCTGAGCTGAGCGTGATGGCGCCGCTGACCACCTGAGAGGCGCGTGGCCGAGCTTGGGAGGACTGCATTCACTTGCAGGCGAACTGCTTGAAGATCGTTGAGAGGCTGGGGCTTGAGCTCCGCCCGGGATGCAAGCGATCGTGCGTGGCTCTGAAGCCCCAGCCCCTCGTCTGATGATGGTCCTCGTTTCTCCTTGGCTGCGGCGGCAGAGGAGGGAGGCCTGCGTTTCCTTGCGGGCGATCCTCGCGAGGCTGATCCCTCCAATATCCCTCACGAGGCTTATCCTACCAGCGATCCTCGCGAGGTCGATCGCGCCACCCTTGGCGAGGGCCACGGTCTTCCCAGCGTCCCGCGTTCCTTCCTCCTCCTCGGTCGTAGCCTCGATCATTGCGGTCGGGGCGTCGGCCAATCCTCCCTTCTCGCACGACTCGGAGCTCTTGACATTCGTTGGTGTTGTGGGTGTGGAGGTCGTGGTACACACAGTACCGGCTGCCCTTGGAAGACTCGGGCTGATCTCTGCCCCGCTTGGTGTATGGTTCTGCCACGAGCACGGCAGCCCCCTTGCACTTCACGTCCTTGGCCTTGGATTTCTTCTCTTCTGGGTTTGCGGCTGGCAGCTCGAGGAGGGAAAGGCGCCCTTCCTCAGCTTTGGCGCACTTGGTCGCCAAGTTGAACAGCTCCAAGGAAGTGCACAGATCTTCATGCATCGCCAGCTCCTCCTTCATCTTGAGTCACGCACACCGTCAGAGAAGGCAGAGATGATGGCCTCCTCGGTCACCTTGGGAATCTTGAGGCGTGCGTTGTTGAAGCGCTGGATGTACTTCTGCAGGGTCTCCCTTGGTTGCTGCTTGATGAGGCGCATGTCGCTCCGGCGGGAGGCGGTCGCAGTACCTTGGAAGTTGGCGATGAAGCGGGTGCGCATCTCATCGAGGAGGAGATCGTGCTAGGGGCGAGTTCGAGGCAGTGCGGGCTCCGTCCTTGAGTGCCATGGGAAACCAGTTCGCCATGACCTTCTCGTCCCCGTTGGCGGCTTCGATGCCCAGCTCGTAAAGCTGGAGGAACTCCTCGAGTCGGCCGTGCCGTCGTGGCGAGGAGGCAGGTCTGCTTGAACTTGCCGACCCCATGACGCTGCGCAGCTCGGTGGTGAAAGCGCGGCAGCCTGCTGTGTGCCAGGGAGGCCTTTGGTGACGAAGAGCCTGGTCTTGCGGGTCCCTTTGCGCTGCAGCTGGGAGCAGCGCGGGGTCTTGGCGTGCTGGAGCAGGAGTGTGGTCGTGACGAGCTGGTGTAGGGAGCACTCGGGCAGCTTCTTGGGGCGAGGACCTCTTGACAGCTCTGCTCTTGCTGCTTGTGGCCGGACGGAGTGGGTTCCGCCCGAGGCCGCAGCGCCTTAGGGCCAAGCGCCTTCTTGAGGGGGGGCGGGGGCGCCCGGAGCTTCATCGCCACGCAGGCGGGCGCGGTCTGCGAAAGGCAGCGAGAGGCCCCTACGGTGCAGACGAGCTCGGCGGCGGTCGAGCCACTCTTCGTACATGTCGTCGACAGGGCGGTAGCGCAGGAGCTCGTTTGCCGCGATGAGTGCAGCTCGAGCCTCCATGGGCACGCGGAGCGCGTGGAACGAAGAACCAGCGGGGGCGAGTGAGGGAGTAGCAGTATGGTCGTCTCGCCTCACGGATGGATGCTGGGGCGATGCTTGCTGCTCGTTCCCCTTGGGCAGTGGAAGTGTTGGCGGCGGCTGACGAAAGCAGCGAAGCGACCGCCGGCAGGGGAGCGTCTGGCGGCAGCAGGAAGCAAGAGGCTCGGCTTTTCAGCGCAGGCCCGGCAGCGTTGACATGGATCACGGTGGTCGGCGAAGAACAGGCGGCGAAAGGCAATTCAGCGCACCCCTACTGGCGCGCTAAATGTCGGTTCGGGTTCAGCGAGACCCTCTAGAGTTCGAACAACTGGGGGTGTAGCGAGATCTCGCCCTCTACCTACACTGCACCTCACCGCCTCGCTAGGATCTAAACTATGAAAGGAACAACACAAGAGACCACAGGGGTTTATACTAGTTGGGCCACCATTGTGGTGTAATACCCTACTCTAGTTCGTGGTGTGGTGGATTGCCTCTTGGGCTGATGATGATGAACAATACAAGGAAGTACAGCCTCGCGAGGGTCTGTTCTTGGCTGGTGCGATGAACTGATAGGGGGAGTTCAGTCGCTCTCTCTCTCTGATTCAAGGTGCTGGATCCTCTTCTGGATTCTGGATCTAGATGCCTCTACCTTGTGGGAGGCTAGTCCTATTTATAGGCAAAGGCCCTGGGCCTCTTCCCAAATATTGAGCGGGAAGGCGCCAACAATTAGCCATTTGAAGGGAACATCTAGTACACTTATCTGACTAAAGTTGGTCCTCGCTTTGTCAAAGGCTCTGGTGGTGGCCTGGCTTGGGCTCCACGATGACTTCCTTCCTGCCGTTCGGCGGTCTTGGTCTTGTTGCACGAAGCGGATGCCTTTGCTTGATACTCTTGCTGCGCTTGCTCCCTTTGCACCAAGAGGAAAGGAGGACCTGCGTGGGCTGGCTCCCTTGGCGCCCTTGGTCATCATGGCTTGCGTCATGGGCACCTCGTGAGATACCCGCCTTGATCTCTCCGCCTCCTCGCGAGCCAGCTGACGAGGCCGTGCTGAGAAGCTTCTGTCGTCCGCCCAGCAGTCTCAGCCCCTCGCGACGGTCTTGAGCTTGTCTTGATGAAGATGGGCGTCTTTGGGCCACCCCTTGAGCCACGCCCGCGGGCATGAGCGAGCAAGTCTGGGTACCCCGTTCCCGAACACCGGCAGATAACATAGCATTTATTATGATCTGATGTCGAGGATATGATACTTAACCCTCTCTTTCTTCATTTAATTCTATGGCAGCTCATCAAAATTGCCTAGTTGGCATGCATGATACTAGCTATGATACTCCCATTACGATCAGCCTAGCAAAGATGGTGTACAAATCATTTGTGCGTCGCTTTGCGAGTTTTCATCCGTTTGTTTGAGAAGAGGGGAGAAGTTTCAAACATTTCGGCTGCGAGGTGCGGCCACTAGCGTAGGCCTAGTTGGTATTTTAATCACAGGAAATTTAGATGGAGTCCGCACATCATCAAAATTGATGCGTGCCCATGGCATGCTCTCACGACCCCGTGGAAAAAATTGGTAAAGTTTGGCAAAAGTTTTGATGATCGCTCCTTCCAAACCAGAGCATCTCACATGAAGGATCATGGTTTCCAAAAGGAGACGTGTCAATTCGAACTCCAGTGGTCGGTGACTTCATCATTTGGCCTCATAAAAATTTCCATGGTACACAATCACCATTATACCACGGGTTTGATTTTCTGGTGCATTTCAAGTATCGTTAGCTATTTTTTAAGACATTTTTTGAGTTTAATGTGCATTTTGTGCATAAAAATAAAATTACAACCCGAGCTGCATGTGCTGTCGAAAGGGATGAGGATCGCCGTTCGATCTGGGAGCATCCAATGGTCCAAACGTACGATCCGTGGGGTTTGGGTTCTGGCCAATCAGAAAGCACGACTCAGGTCGCGGGTGGGGTTTGGTCGACACACAGCTTTCATCAACGAACCATGTGCTATTCGCAAACCAGATTGCATATTTTTGTTCACACATACTAAAGTGAGATCAATTGAGTGTGTTACCTCTATGATATAATAATAATAATAATAATAATAATAATAATAATAATAATAATAATAATAACAAAAAACAGTTCATATTCATTGCCTGAGCTGAAAGCATATCAAGATCAACATATTAATGGTTCTTACATCAACAGAAAACCGGGCATAACTCACAAATTCAGTACGCACGACATTTCTAAATTGAACAAATTAAGTTGCAGGGTAGGCATAAAGACTAGTCTTACGGCTTAATTCCCATGTACATGGGGGAACTGGGATCATTACATTGACCCCGAATGAACTTGGGTTTTCTGATGATTTTACGCTGCTCTGTTACACGGGTGCGTGATCCCTTTGCTGGAACTCGGCAAATTCATTGTACTCGTCCTCATCGGCAACATCTTCGACACCCAATACCCTCCTCTTCCCGTGCATCACTACATGAAAGTTCTTATGCAAGGGGTCTTCCGCAAAGAAAATATGGGTAGCATCGCTGGCAAGAATGAACCGGTCCTCGTGATATGCCATCGTTGTCCTGTTAACACATGTCTTCCTGTAATCATCAACCTTTACATGACCAAGAGGGATCCATGCGCACCTAAATAATGCCACCTTAACTTTCACATAGTCAAGCTCCCAAATCTGTTTGATGGTTCCATAGTATACCCTTTTACCAGCTTCATCTATAGTAATGCATTCTATTCAAACAGAGCTATTCTGATATGTGGTCTTCTGATTATGTTCCTCAGTGTAGAATGTGTATCCATTTATGTCATATGCTTGGTACATCAACACTGTAGGTGATGGCTTTTGTGCCAACCATGTTGCACGTTTTATGGCTCGACCATGTTATGTGTACCTCAAATTGAAGATGCCAGGTCCCAAAGGTGAGATCACCATTACTGGCAAACAGAAGAAGGCAGAAGAATGCTTTCAGAAGGGCTCAAAGATCGCCGATGCTTAGATGGCAGTGGTAGAGCTGCAGGAATACCAGAAAACTGCAGATCTGAGTGATTTGTTGCGAGCCAAGAAGCCCGCTACGGAATCAACGTTTGATCGTCCGGTGAGACAAAGCGATTCACATTCACCCGACCGACCCAGTGCTGCTCGACTCATATCTCAATGACACTCCACTCCAAATAGGAAGAAAGCGCTCATCCGGTTCCTCCGTGAGAGCTGGGACATCTTCGCATGGAAGCTTTGTTGACATGCGGGTGTTCGAGGGCTGGTGAGCATCGTCTCTGAAGTCGACTCAAAGGTGAAACCTGTCAAGGAACATCTTGACGGTCCGCCGTCGAGAAGAAAAAAGCCATTGGCGAGGAGGTGGCTCGACTCTTAGCGGCAGAGTTTATCCGAGATTTACCACTCCAGTGGCTCGCCAATGTTGTCATGGTCCCCAAGAAGGACAAGTCACTTCGCATGTGCATCGACTTCAAACATATCAATCGGGCCTGCCGAAGATCATTCCTCTCCCCGCATCGACCAAATAGTCATTGCGGGATGTGTGATTGTGTTTTTAGAGCGCCTATTCGATTACCATCGAGATCCGTGCATATGGACCCGGCGAGATCAAAACAGCTTTCATCACTCCATTCTGGTGCTTCTTCTATGTCACCATGCCATTAGGCCTCAAGAATGCCGGAGCCACATTCATGAGGATGATTCAGAAGTGTTTGCTCACTCAAATCAGTCGGAATGTGGAAGCATACATGGATGATATTATGGTCAAATCACGGAAGGGTTTCGACCTGTTGACTGATCTTGCTGAAACATTTGCCAATCTCAGGAGGTATGATATCAAGCTTAATCCATCAAAGTGCACATTCGGAGTTCCTGGCGGAAAGTTACTCGGTTTTCGTTTTGAGCGAGGAATCGTATAACCAGAAAAAGTTGGTACTATACTCCAGATGAAGCATACATGCGTGTGCGATGTCGAGCTTCTTGGATGCTTGGCGCTTTAAGTCAATTCATCTCTCGTCTCGGTGAAAAGGCATTGCCTCTTTACGGTGATGAAGAAAGTCGAGACAAGTTCAGTGGACTTCGAAGCTGATGCAGCGTTTGCGAGCTAAAAGCTCTGCTCTCCACCAACCGGTGCTTGCTGCCCCAATCAGCAAGAGCCTTTGCTGCTTTATATTGCAGCCACGGGACAAGTAGTCGATCTGATGCTTACGGTCGGCGGGAAGAAGAAGGAAAAGCCTTCAAAGTTCAGCGCCCGATATATTATCTTTTGAAGTGTTGACCCCATCAAAGCAAAGTGTAGCGCCCTCGATTCAATCGTACACTAATCATGCGCGCAAATGTATGCGATCAAGATTAAGACTCACGGGAAGATATCACAACACAACTCTACAAATAAAATAAGTCATACAAGCATCATAATACAAGCCGGGGCCTCGAGGGCTCGAATACAAGTGCTTTCGATCATAGGCGAGTCGTGGAAGCAACAATATCTGATCTGAGACATAAGTTAAACAAGGTGCCATAAGATGGCTAGCACAAAGCTGGGATCTGAGATCGAAGAGGAGCAGGGGCCTCTGCACAGGATCCTCCTAGGTCACTCTGAGTGTCGTCGGGGCTGCTGCGTAGTAGTAGGCACCTCAGGAGTAGTAGTAAATGCGTGGCGGTGGCGTCAGCTCACAGGCTCCATCGTCGATTACAGCAATCGAGTAGAGATAGGGGAAAAAGGGAACAAAGGCAACCGTGAGTACTCATCAAAGTACTACAAAGCAAGGAGCTACACTACATATGCATGGATATATGTGTAAAGGGCCATATCGATGGACTGAATCTGCGAGAATGCGAGAATAAGAGGGGATAGCTAGTCTTAGCGAAGACTAAACCACGGACACTGTCTTGCAGACGAGAAGAGGACAACGGAAGTCCTCCAAGTAACATCATATAGCAATAATCCTACCGGCAATCCCTGCTCCTTATCCACGAGCGAGAGCGACCACGGTTATATCGGCACTTGGAAGGTGTGTTTTATCAAGTATCCGGTTCTAGTTGTCATAAGCTCAAGGTACAACTCAAGTCGTCCTGTTACCGAAGATCACGGCTATCCGAATAGATTAACTTCCTGCGGGTGCACCATCTTACCGGCCGCGCTTGATCCCATTTGGCGGACACACTTTCCGGGGTCATGCCCGACGCGTAAGATCAACACGTCGCAGCCCACCTAGGCACTGTGAGAGGCCAACACGCGGTCTAAACCTAAGCGCTTGCGAAGTGCAGGCCCATCGCCTACGAGCACACACTGCGTTAACGTCTGTGGCGGAAGCAGACCTAGCCCATCGAGCGTTCGGTCCAATCGGCGCGCCCGCTCCGTCGCTAACGTCTGAAGTACTTGGTGATACCACGGCGCGGGATACCCATAACTACTCCAGCGTAGATGGTTAGTGCGTATAAGCTCGTAGCCGACCGGATCAAATACCAAGACCTCGTTAAGTGTGTTAAATAACATGAGCGCCCGAGCAGGGCCAGCCCACCTCTCTCCTAAGCGGTCTCAACCTGCCACGCGCTCATACAAAGTATCGATCGGGGCCGTCGGGAACCTAGGCCCACCTCTACCGAGATGGAACCACCTGTCCTTTCAGCCCCATCTCCGAGCAGTACCACGAGGTAATGTAATAGTGTACGATATATAGTATATACCGTGATCAACTCCCGGTGATCACGGCCCGATAATATATAGCATGGCGAGACGGACAAGTATGAAGGGCCACGAGATGAGTGTACTAGCATCTGTACTAAGCATATAGGATTGCGGTAAGGTAACAACGAAGTTACAAGGTCGGGCTATGCAGCGGTATAGGAGTATCCAAAGCAGTAACATGCTATCTGCTCTAATGCAAGCGATATAGATAAGAGTAAGCGATATCGGTGATCAAGGGGGCTTGCACGGTTGCTCACGGCAAGAGAGAGAATTAAATCGACACCGTAGTCGATCAAAGAAGTGCCGGCAGCGGTCTCGGGGTCTAGGAAAAAAGTAGCGGAGGAACATAATAAATAACGAGCAATCAAAGCATAACAAAGCGTAACAAGACAATACGTGGTGTTGATTGTGCCCTAACGCGTATGAGGTGATCTTGGTTAAGAAACATCAGGAAGTTCTCCGGTTCGGACGTCTGTCAGACGGATGAACCGGAGAGGAAAGTTTGCAGGTTCGATAGGTTAGAGGCGTGTGGTGGAATGAGCGGACTGCGTATCGAATTAGTCTCGCCGTTACGAGCAACTTTCATGTTGAAAATATTTTAATCCGGATTACGGTTAAAAGATATGATTTTAAAAGATTTTATTAATTTACGGAATTTTATTAATTATTTAATTAATTTCGAAAATGTATTTATGACATCGGCATGATGTCATCTTGGCGTCATCGATCAGCGGGGTTGGTGAGTCAACTCTGACATGTGGGCCGGGGGGCCCACATCATCCTCTAATTAAGTTAATTAGGATTAAGTTAAATTAACTATAGTTTAATTAAACTTAATTAGTTAATTTAATTAATTAACTTGGATTAATTAACTTAAGTAATTACTTAATTAATTAATTATTAATTAATTAATTAATTTATTTATTTATTATATTTTATTTTATTTTTATTATTACGTTATAGGGCGGGGCCCTTTGGTGATGTGAGGGTTTCTTGGCGTCTGGGCGCCAGGCGTTCTTAGTGCAAACCAGAGAGAAGGCAGCGCGAGCGTCGGCGTCGGTGTGAGGTCTCGGCAAGCCTTGCCCGTGATCACCGAGTGGGACGCCCGGGGGAGAACCTCAAGTGCTTGGCGTGGCGAGTGCGGCGCCTGGCGCCGCCTGAGGCAACGACAACACCTGCCGGCGCGAAACCCAGCAGACCTTGGCCGAACACTGGCGGGGCCTGGCAGAGACGGCGTGGTACCGCGGCGAGGAGGCCCGAGGCGGCAGGCGTCGTGAAGGAGGGGGAAGGGAGGCGGAGGCGATAGCCTCACCGGCGTTAGGCGAGGAGAGGCGCGCCGAGCTTGGGAAAGCAGCGTGGAGGAAGGCGAGGCGTCTGCGGCGGTTGTGTTGGGGTGAAGGATCGGTCGGCTGTGAAACTCGGTCGTGGAGGGCGAAACGAAGCGGCGGCGGCGGTGTCGTCGGCGCCGGCGCCTTGACGATCGGCAGCGTCGTGGGCGGCTCCGGCGGCGTGGCGGCACGGCGGGAGGCTTCGAGCGTGGCGCTTGGGGAAGGGCGAGGCCGCGAAGGGGAAGGCGCCGCCGTCCGGCGACAGGGAATGGATGGTGGCGGGGGTTGGGCGCCGATCGACGGGGGAGGAAGAGAGGTCGAGGGAGTGGGGGATCGATCCGATCCGATCAGGCGAGGTGGGGGCGAGTGGGGATCGGGTGGGTTAGGGTTAGTGGGGTGGGGGTTATCTGGGAGGCACCGGGTGGGCGGCTGAGCAGTGGGCTGGCTGGCTGGGCAGCTTAGCCCGATTGGCCGAGGTCTCCTCCTTTGTTTCTTTTTTTGTTTGTTTTCTTAATTTTCCTTTTCCGTTTTACTTTTAGTTTTCATTTATTTTAGCTTTAGTAAATTGCTAAAGTGGCACCTAAATAGATTTCACAATTTAAGCCCTTGCCACAATAGTTTAACACTTATAACAAATTTGTTTTGAAAATGTTTATTATTTTTAAGTACTTAAATAATTGTATTTGCTCTTGTTTTATTCATCTTAGGCGATTAAACATTTTATAAAAGTGGGGTTTCACCACCATAAATACTTATGAATTATTTAGAACCACCCGAACACTTTAGTTTTAATATCTGAAAATTTTTATTGTTTGACTTTATTTTGAATTTGAACTTGGATCGGTTTGAATCAGCGAGAGTTGTCAGCGGTAACCGAGGTGGCGTGGCATCATCGGTCTGGGATTCTGTAGCAATTACCCGGCGTCACAATTCTCCTCCACTACAAGAAATCTCGTCCGAGATTTAAGAGGAACAGGGGAAAAGGTGTGGTTACGATAATCTAACGGATCTTCTCGAAGAAGTTAATCCTTTTCGTTGATGTCTTCAAGCCTTTATCGATGCATCATGATAAACTTGTCACCATTTCTTCGTGAACTCCAACGTGCTACGAATGGTAAGGGCAGCTCACTACGACATAATGCTTTTGAGGGAACAATCAGGGCTAACCCATGAATTAGTATAATATTATCTCTCGAGTTGAACATATGAAATACCTCGAGAGTAAATTCTGAAAGAGTACCATAATAGGCTCCAAGCAGGTAGGTAGCTGCTCGAAGCTGAACAGTGAGAAAGGGGTTGAGTAGCGAGAGTAAGTATCGCGTCGATACGAGAATAGATCACTATGAAGGTGGCCCGTGAATTACATCTGGTCCTGCGGGAAGAATAACTTTGGGAGCAGTGCAGGAGAGTCGGGTTTGATCTGTGAAACTGTGGGTTATGGGCCCACCATGTGGTTAAAGGTAGAAGGTTGGTGACATCTTGCGATCACGTAAGCAAGGCGGTCGGAGGAGAGTCGAGGTTCATGTCGGCAACAACATAGGTACCAAAGGCGAGGGACGAAGAACCATTTTCCTGCTTTCGTTTGAGCGAGGCGGACCAATAGGCAAGGTTCTCGTCCACGGTGGTTACAGGAGTGTCATCAACAATAGTAATAGGGTCTTACTTACAGTGGTACAGCGAGGTGCTTACCTAAGCGAGGGATTATCACTGCTTAGATTATATATATCCCAAGAAAGGTTCAACCAACCAATGGAAAGTAAAATATGATTATCATATTAAACAGAACAATGGAAAGGAAAATGTGTTTAAACACATAATTCAAGGGCATATCCTTCCCAAAGACAAGCAGAGCAAGATATCCACGATAGGAGATAATGTAGAAAACCCTTTAGGTAAGGGGAGAGAAATCCCATGACATTACCCATACAACGGTGTTCGGGTAATTGAGCAAGAAACATTTAGCATTGGCTTCGAAAGTTCTTGTTGAAAAATCAAAGTATCACAGACATGCTACGAGATAGCATGGACATGGCCTTCAGGTGAAGATCAGACTTTGGGATCACGAAGGATCCATCTGGAATAACTTGTAGAATCAGTATTACAATTCCCTCATGGATGAATGGATAACCCTGCTGAAAAGGAATCTATAATGATAGGTCCTCCAGCCGGAAGTGCTAGGCATGACATCATGCTACCGGTTCATCAAGGACCAATAACATAAACCTTGGAAAGTTGTCCCAACCATCATATCTGACCGAGATTCAGATCCGATTGGTGTCAGGATACCTCGGACTTAGGATACGAGAAGAAAAGGTGCAAGCATAAATTGTCAAGATGACAATGTAAGATTCTCGGGGAAAGGAACTATGAAGTGATTTCCGTTAACAATAGTCCATCATTAACCCAAGGAGAGGACAAGGAGGTGTCCGGTGAACTCAACGGCAATTCACCGAGATTCCCAAAAGATGGACTTCCACAATTAAGTGAACAAGGAGATAACATTTGTCAGATCAAAAGATATAAGGAAGTATGCTCGAGGAAAACATACACAAGCAAACATTGGTGATTCAGAGAAGTATTTCTATGTCAAGAATTCTCAAGAGGTGGAACAAATCTCAGAACATTCTTGACATAAAGTATGGTAATTCTCCAAGGTAAGGGAGAACAATTGCTGGATAGCAAGGAACTCAAGGTATAACACCAAACATGAACAAGCTTGCGTTGGTGGGAAGGCAATAAGGTGGTCGATGATAATACAAATCATCGAGGGCAAGGATGGTATTTCTCATCATGAATTCAATTGATATCTTGGATGAGCTCAGAATATTGACGATCACGACACCTTTGTCGCGAGAGTTCATGATGATGTAATCGATCGGCGACGACATCAAGTCAAAGTAATGATGAAGGAAAGGTTTTGGAACCAAAGTGCGACACAAACTTGAAACCAAGCTTGTTGTTCAAAGCGAAATGATATGTCGATGAGGATCGGCGTAAGGTTAATTCATCGTCGAAAATTGTGCTCCGAGAAGAAGGACCGGTTAGCACAGTTAAAATCATCACCACAACGATATAGCCAACATGCTAGGGATGGCGTGGTCGGGTACAAACTCGTACTTATAGAAGCTTACTGAAGAGTTGTTGAACCGTAGTGCGGACTCGGTTCATTTATCACTGTCCTTGAGTGTTTAATAACTCAGAGCCCGTGAAAAATTGGAAGCAGTGGGAAGGTAGCACTTGATGAAGAACTCATAAGAAGTTATGCGGTTCCATGATAATCTCGAGATACCGGGGTAATACTCGATGACATATCAAAGTAGAGGTTGGGCGGGGTTATTGCTCTCTGAAAGACAAGTACTCTAACTTGTCGAGAATTAGAATCAAGGAGACCAAACATGGTGAAACCACGATTGCGTGGATCAATTCACGAGATGCAGATGATATTTACCAAGAAAATAGTTATTATTACAAGAAGTTACCATGGCAGGATCTACATCGTGTCCATGGGCATGAACACAAGTTCAAGGTCGACTCCACTTCTTCAATGTATAACCTTCCATTAAGCTTCTCGCTCGATAAAGGCATTAGTGTTGAAAGTTGTACTGGTGAAATACCGGATGAGTATGAATCGTGAAAACTTCCAAGTTCACACATATAAAGGAAGACATAGGTTCAACTGGCGGGGTATCATGGAAACATATACCACAAGCTTCAATAGTAAATACCACCAGCTCGAAGCGGAGCATGGTTGGCAAAGGGAGGATACAATTTACCAAAGGCATTATGTATCGGAGAAGGAACTCACAAAGTGATTAATTATGAAGGACAACTTGTCGATTATAATCCAACGGTGGATATGGCGGTCCACAAGGGATCGGCGTGAACATCGATTACTCAACTAGAGGAAGAAGAATGTAAGTAGATCAAACTATAGAAACATCTGACTAACTCAATTGTCAAATGCAAAGGAATTATGATTCCCAAAACAAGGGATCAGAAGCAATGCTCTGATTTAGGGGTGGATAAGTTGAATAGCCTTAGGGTACAATCAACGGCAATTGGATTGGTCGAGAACCAATTCCAGTTAAAAGAATGGCAGCTCAGCCAGAAAGGTAACTTATAAGAATCTATGATGATTGCGGGTATTCGCAAACATATTGAGTCAACAGACCCAAAGTGATAATGACAAGGAATGTCAATATGACTACGAGACTTATGGGATCAACCATAATGCAAGCAAGCAAGAATTTCAAGAGCCAAAGGCTCGAGAGGATTCTCGGAAGATCGAATAGTATTTTGAAGAATTTTGTGTAACACATGAATAACAGGGAATGGGCGGATACTCGACAAGTGCGAGGATTTATTTGAAGGGGTATTCATGTGGCAAAGAACTGCTAGGCAGTAGGCACAAAGTATTCTCGGATCAATAGAGAAAACTTCGGGGTATCTTGTAATAACAAGATCACTGGGGGTGACCGTATGAATGGCAAGTGTAAGTAGTAATCCATACGGATTTATCGGTGGTCAGGAATAGCATAAGTGATGAGCACAAGGTCTCGAGAGAACATCAGAGAGTATCTTCGGAATCTTCTGATTAGCAGACGATCATCTGAAGTGAGGGGCTCTCCGGGAGAAAGTACTTGCGAGAACCTAAAGTTAGTTTTGCTTTTAGCAAATTCATTTCACCCGAATAGAAGAGATTTCAGAGTCCTAGAGTAAAGATCGAGGAGTAAAAGATCCTAATACCACCCGATGGCGACGTGGGCCCGTAAGGCACACAGCCAAGTTAGTAAAAGTTTTTGTAATGTCTAGACTAGACTTGACCAAGGAGTTGGGAAGGGGATTCCTCTGAGGCGATCGGCTCGATACCAACTTGTGGCGCCCTCGATTCAATCGTACACTAATCATGCGCGCAAATGTATGCGATCAAGATCAGAGACTCACGGAAGATATCACAACACAACTCTACAAATAAAATAAGTCATACAAGCATCATAATACAAGCCAGGGGCCTCGAGGGCTCGAATACAAGTGCTCGATCATAGGCAGAGTCAGTGGAAGCAACAATATCTGAGTCACGACATAAGTTAAACAAGGTGCCATAAGATGGCTAGCACAAAGCTGGGATCTGGATCGAAGAGGAGCAGGCCTCCTGCAGGATCCTCCTAGGTCACTCTGGTGGTCGTCGGTGGGCTGCTGCGTAGTAGTAGGCACCTCCGGAGTAGTAGTAAATGCGTGGCGGTGGCGTCGCTCTGGGCTCCATCGTCGATTGCAGCAATCGAGTAGAGATAGGGAAAAAGGGGAACAAGGCAACCGTGAGTACTCATCCAAAGTACTACTTAAGCAAGGAGCTACACTACATATGCATGGATATATGTGTAAAGGGACATATCGGTGGACTGAAGCTGCAGAATGCGAGAATAAGAGGGGATAGCTAGTCTTAGCGAAGACTAAACCACGGACACTGTCTTGCCAGAGCGAGAAGAGGACAACGGAAGTCCTCCAAGTAACATCATATAGCAATAATCCTACCCGGCAATCCCTGCTCATATCCACGGCGAGGCGACCACGGTTGTATCGGCACTTGGAAGGGTGTGTTTTATCAAGTATCCGGTTCTAGTTGTCATAAGCTCAAGGTACAACTCCAAGTCGTCCTGTTACGAAGATCACGGCTATCGAATAGATTAACTTCCTGCGGGGTGCACCATCTTACCCAACGCTTGATCCCATTTGGCGGACACACTTTCCGGGGTCATGCCCGCAGCGTAAGATCAACACGTCGCAGCCCCACCTAGGCTGTGAGAGGCCAACCGCGGTCTAAACCTAAGCGCGAGTGCAGGCCCATCGCCACGAGCACACACTGCGTTGCGTCGTGGCGGAAGCAGACCTAGCCCATCGAGCGTTCGGTCCAATCGGTAGCGCGCTCGTCGTTGACGTCTGAAGTGCCGGTGATACCACGGCGGGATACCCATAACTACTCCAGCGTAGATGGTTAGTGCGTATAAGCTCGTAGCCGACCGGATCAAATACCAAGACCTCGTTAAGCGTGTTAAATAACATGAGCGCCCGAACAGAGGCCAGGCCCACCTCTCTCCTAAGCGGTCTCAACCTGCCTGCCGCTCCGCCACAAAGTATTAGTCGGGGCCGTCGGGAACCTAGGCCCACCTCTACGGATGGAACCACATGTCCTTTCAGCCCCATCTCCGAACAGTACCACGGTAATGTAATAGTGTCTGATATATAGTATATACCCGTGATCAACTCCCGAGTGATCACGGCCCGATAATATAGCATGGCGAGACGGACAAGTATGAAGGGCCACGAGATGAGTGTACTAGCATCCTATACTAAGCATATAGGATTGCGGTAAGGTAACAACGAAGTTACAAGGTCGGGCTATGCAGCGGTATAGGAGTATCCAAAACAGTAACATGCTATACTACTCTAATGCAAGCGGTATAGATAAGAGTAGGCGATATCTGGTGATCAAGGGGGCTTGCTGGTTGCTCTGGCAAGAGAGGGGTCGTCGACACCGTAGTCGATCCGAAGTGCAGCGCAGCGGTCTCGGGGTCTCTGGGAAAAAAGTAGCGGAGGAACATAATAAATAACGAGCAATCAAAGCATAACAAAGCGTAACAAGACAATACAGCGGTGTTGAATTGTGCCCTAACGCGGTATGAGGTGATCTTGGTTAAGGAAACATCGGGAAGTTCTCCGGTTCGGACGTCTGTCGAGACGGATGAACCGGAGAGGAAAGTTTGCAGGTTCGATAGGTTAGAGGCGTGTGGTGGACGAGCGGACTGCGTATCCGGATTCGTCTCGCCGTTACGAGCAACTTTCATGTTGAAAATATTTTAATCCGGATTACGGTTAAAAGATATGATTTTAAAAGATTTTATTAATTTACGGAATTTTATAAATTATTTAATTAATTTCGAAAATGTATTTATGACATCGGCATGATGTCATCTTGGCGTCATCGATCAACAGGGTTGACTGAGTCAACTCTGACATGTGGGCCGGGGGGCCCACTGTCATCCTCTAATTAAGTTAATCGAGTTAAGTTAAATTAACTATAGTTTAATTAAACTTAATTAGTTAATTTAATTAATTAACCGGATTAATTAACTTAAGTAATTACTTAATTAATTAATTATTAATTAATTAATTAATTTATTTATTTATTATATTTTATTTTATTTTTATTATTACGTTATGGGGCGGGGCCCTTTGGTGATGTGAGGGGGTTTGCGTCTCAGGCGCCAGGCGTTCTTGAGTGCAAACCGGAGAGAGGGCCGAGCGGGCGTCGGCGTCGGGCGTGAGGTCTCGGGCCTGGCCGTGATCACCGAGTGGGGCGCCGTGGGAGGGCCTCAAGGTGCGGGCGTGGCAGTGCGGCGCCTGGCGCCTGAGGCAACAGCAACCTGGGCGGCGAGCCACGGCGGCCTTGGCGAACGCAGGGGGCTGGCGCGGACGGCGTGGTACCCGGCGGGAGGCCGAGGCGGCAGGCGTGCGTGAGGAGGGGAGTAAGGGGCGGAGGCGATGGCCTCACCGGCGTTAGCGGGAGAAAAGCGCCGAGGCTTAGGGAAAGCGGCGTGGAGGAAGGCGAGGAGGAGTCGGCGGCGATTGTGTTGGGGTCGGCGGTCCGGCGAGCTGTGGAAGCTCGGGTCGTGGAGGAAAGCGAAGCGGCGGCGGCGGGTGTCGTCGGCGCCCGGCGGCGCGACGATCGGCAGCGTCGTGGCGGCTCCGGCGGCGTGGCGGCAACGGCGGGAGGGCTTGGTGGCGGGGCGCTTAGGGGAAGGGCGAGGCGGCGCCGGCAGGCAGGCGCCGTCCGGCGACGAGAATGGATGGCGGCGGGGGTTGAGCGCCGTTCAGACGGGGAGAGGAAGAGGTCGAGGGGAGTGGGGGGATCGATCCGATCCGATCGAGGCGAGGTGGGGGCGAGTGGGGATCGGGTGGGTTAGGGTTAGTGGGGTGGGGTTATCTGGGAGGCACCGGGTGGGCGGCTGAGCAGTGGGCTGGCTGGTGGGCCGCTTAGCCCGATTGGCGAGGTCTCCTCCTTTGTTTCTTTTTTTGTTTGTTTTCTTAATTTTTCCTTTTCCGTTTTACTTTTAGTTTTCATTTATTTTAGCTTTAGTAAATTGCTAAAGTGGCACCTAAATAGATTTCACAATTTAAGCCCTTGCCACAATAGTTTAACACTTATAACAAATTAGTTTTGAAAATGTTTATTATTTTAAGTACTTAAATAATTGTATTTGCTAATGTTTTATTCATCTTAGAGCGATTAAACATTTTATAAAAGTGGGGTTTCACCACCATAAATACTTATGAATTATTTAGAACCACCCGAACACTTTAGTTTTAATATCTGAAAATTTTTATTGTTTGACTTTATTTTGAATTTGAACTTGGATCGGATTTGAATCAACGCGAGAGTTGTCAACGGTAACCGAGGTGACGTGGCATCATCAGTGCGGATTACTGTAGCTTAATTACCCGGGCGTCACACAAAGATTCCCTCATTATCAGAAGCTTGTTATGGGATTTATATGACCATGAAGAAGGTTGCTCATTACTTCTCTGACCATTCCATTATAGTCGTCAGCGATGCCCCATTGTCAGAGATTACACTGTGAGAGATGCAAGCTGGTCGAGTGGCGCAATGGGCGATTGAACTCGTTCCCCTTGATATCAAGTTTGCGGCAAAAGCCATCAAGTCCCAAGCGTAGCAGATTTCATCGCCGAGTGGATTGAACAGCAACTACCGACTCAAGTTCCTCGAACCTTTGGACCATGTTCTTTGATGGTTCTAAGATCTTTGAATGGTTCGGTCTTGGGGTAGTGTTGGTTTCCCCGAGGAGATAAGCTCGAATCGTCTGCAGATCCACTTTGATTCCTCCAACAATGAAGCGAGAATATGAAGCACTTTTGTATGGGTTGTGTATGGCCATTTCACTTGGCGTCCGTCGCCTCATGGTCTATGGCGACTCAGATCTGGTGGTTAATCAAGTGATGAAGGAGTGGGGCGTCGAAGTCCAGCCATGATTTGTTCTTGCAATGCAGTGAAAAGCTAGAGAAGAAATTTGAGGGTTAGAGCTTCATCATATACCCCGTGAAAAATCAAGCTGCTGATGATTTGGCAAAATAGGGTCCAAGAGAAGCCATTCCCGATAATGTGGTTTTGGAGCACATCCACACCTGATCGATTCAAGAGGATCCTTTCACGAAGAAGCTCCATGACCAAAAAGTGTCAGCGATCCGGTGAAGTTGAGGTCCCAGGTGTGGTCGACCTGATCATGGAAGTTTTGGTCATCACTCTGGCCGGACAGTGCCGTACATCGCATATATCCTAAGGAAAGAGCTCGAAGAGCGAAGAAGAGGCTCGACGGATCGTCCGCCGATCCAAGGCCTTCTTGTGATCAAGGGATAGTTATCTGAGAAAGCACGGTGATAGGCGAGGTGTCGATCTTTCGATGAGATGATAACTATCGATTTGGTGGAGTCGACTTTGACGATCGACTACAAACATGCCTGACGTTGTGCCTTAGCAATCGCTAAACCAATCTCCGAGGTTCTTGGCGATCTTTGGAAGCACAATCAGCGACCACGAAGGTCTATTCCTGCACACAATCGAAGAGCGAGCAAGAATATGATAAAGCAATCTGAATATTGCGAATATATATGAAGTATTGATAATGGTGGGGATCCGTGGCGGCCTTGGTGCAGTGGTTGGACACAAACAAAGTACGAAGTTGCAATGGCTATCTTTTAACTAAACAAATCCCAAGCAAAAAAGCTACTAGATGGATCTACTTATATAGGAGCAAGGGGTGGCGGCCAAGGAGGTGGGAGGACGTCCCAAGGCAGCCTAAAACTAACCCTAGGTCGTACAAGGCCAATGGGTCCAAGTGGAGGTGACGTAACACCTTTGGACTTGTAGTTTGACTCGGATTCTGCTGCAGCATTAGATTGTTTCGTCCATAACTCAACACTCCGGACAAATTTTAAGGTGAATCCAATTGGGTTGGAAAGTGCACGAAATCTATTTTCCAACAAAAAACGAATCAACCAATTTGGAGTCCATTATGAAAAAGTTATTGGCGTTTTCAGTCGGTATATACATGTAGTCGAATCTGAGTCGAGCGTGAGAGACTTGGACTCTATCTTCTCTTGGGCCAAAAGTGGCGTGAGAGAACTTTTTGAACAACAGTAAACATCTCTTTCTCCTTATCTTCATATGTGGATTGTACAAATGTCCCATACACCTGCAATTAGACATGGCACAAAAGTTTGTGAAGTATTTTTGTCCTGGATGACATAAATAAATTATTGCATAGTTTGCATTAGAAATCACCTCACAAATATACACGTATGCAATATTTTCGGTTGTATCCAAGGTAGTCATGTCCTCATCACGCGAATAGAGTCAGCCAGAAATGTATAACACCAGAAGAAGGTCAGATAATTCTTGATGATATCCACTCGGGGACCTGTGGTCATCATGCGTCCTCTTGGACCATTGTGGCTAAAGCATACCGAGCAGGATTTTACTGGCCAAGAGCAAACGAAATGGCGAAGGAAATAGTCTACAAGTGTGAAGGATGCGGTTCTATTCAATATGTCACACAAACCGCCTCAGCCTTGAAGACCATTCCACTCGTCGGCCCTTAGCTATTTGGGGATTGGATATGGTTGGACCATTGAGAAGCTGGCGGGGCGGCTTCACCCATGTCTTGGTGGCGGTCGACAAGTTCACTAAGTGGATTGAAGCTAAGCCTATCAAGAACCTTGATGCGGCACGCTATCGGCTTCATCGAGAGTTAGTACTCAGATATGGAGTTCCGCACAGCATCATCACTGATAATGGGTCAAACTTCGATTCCGATGAATTCAGAGCCTTTTGTGCCTCTCAAGGCACACGAGCGACTACGCTTCAATCGCTCACCCCCAGTCGAATGGACAAGCGGAACGAGCAAATGGTCTAATTCTCAAAGGACTGAAACCCCGGCTGATGCGTGATCTCAATCATACAGCAGGACGGTGGGTCGACGAGCTTCCATCAGTTCTTTGGGGATTGAGGACCACTCCTAATCGGTCGACTGGGCGAACTCCATTCTTTCTGGTCTATGGAGCTGAAGCAGTTCTGCTGAGTGACCTGCTTCACAATGCACCTCGAGTCGAGCTCTACACTGAAGACGAAGCAGAACAGGCCCGGCGGGGCGCGATCGACCTTCTAGAAGAAGAAAGAGATGGCCATGATTCGATCGACTATCTATCAGCAGGACTTGCGTCGATTCCATGCCAGAAACGTGAAGAGTCGAGCCTTCCAAGAAGGAGATTTGGTTCTCTGAGTGGATCAACAGAAGCCACACAAACTTCCTCCTACTTGGGAAGGCCCCTTCATCGTCACCAAAGTTCTCCACAATGGAGCGTACCGTCTTTACAATGTCGATCGCCAGATTGACGAGCCACGAGCTTGGAACGCGGAGCTGCTCCGCCCCTTTTTTACTTAAGTACTCACTCGGATGAGATGTAATAAAAGTACCTCTATAGTTTGTTTATCGAATTCAAAAATGTTATAATTTTCCTAGTGATTGTTATTACTTTTTGTTTACATGAGAAACCCCCCAGTGGGTGGCTTAGCTGCGAATCCGTTTCGCCTAAGTTTGTAAAAAAAAAGTCCCTACCGAGTGGTGAGCCAGCCTCCCACTCGGGGCTTAACTGCAGTCAAGTACTCGCCTAAGTGTTTAAAATCCTCACAGTGGTGAGCCAGCCTCCCACTCGGGGCTTAACTGCAGTCAAGTACTCGCCTAAGTGTTTAAAATCCTACAGTGGTGAGCCAGCCTCCCACTCGGAGGCTTCTTCTGATCCAGTACTAGCCTAAGTATTTAATACAATGTGCGCTTTGCAAGGATGACGAGGTGCAGGTCATTGCTACCTTCTCCTTCGAGCTCGCCACAAATACAATGTGCACTTTGCAAGGGCGGCGAGGTGCAGGTCATTGCTGCCTTCTCCTTGAACTCGGCACAAAAATCCTCTTGAGTGGAAGCAAACCTCTCACTCGGGGCTTAGCTGCAGTCGAGTACTAGCCTAAGTATTTGAAAAACCTACAGTGGAGAGCAAACCTCCCACTCGGGGCTTAACTGATCCAGTGCTCGCCTAAGTATTTAAAAATCCTACAGTGGAGAGCAACCCTCCCACTCGGGGCTTAACAACAGTCGATGCTAGCCTAAGTATTTAAAATTCCTACCAAGTGGAGAGCAAACCTCCCACTCGGAGGCTTAGCTGCAGTCAACACTCGCCTAAGTATTTAAAAATCCTACAGTGTGAGCAACCCTCCCACTCGGAGGCTTAGCTGCAGTCCAGTACTCGCCTAAGTATGAAATCCATTCCGATCCATAAGGACGACGAGGTGCAGGTCATTGCTACCTTCTCCTTGAGCTGCGCCACAAGTACAACGTGCGCTCCATTCCGATCCGCAAGAACTGACGTGGTGCAGGTCATTGCTACCTTCTCCTTGAACTGCGCCACAAGTACAACGTCGCTCCATTCGATCTGCAAGAACTGACGAGGTGCAGGTCATTGCTACCTTCTCCTTGAGCTGCGCCACAAGTACAACATGCGCTCCATCCAGATCCGCAAGGACGCAGGTCGACTGCAATCTGCGCTCCATCCCTACCTACAAGAACGATGAAGTGCAGGTCGACTGGATTTTCCACCTTAGAGCTGCGTCTCAAGCACTAAAGTATATTCCAAGTGAAGAACAAAGTTCGCTCGAAGGCAAATGAAAGCATATTCAATGATAAGCCAAGTTCAGATAACATCCTCACAGTTCGAAGTGCTCGAGCGTCAAGCACCGTAAAAGTTATCGGTTACAAAACCACTCGACATTACGAGGAAAATTTAAGGTGAAGCATAGAAGTTTTCCTACTCCTCAGGTGGAGGACTGGAGGGCGCAACAAACTGGTCCAAGTCAATTCCGTCGACAATCCAAGTGGCAGCAGCAATGAAGGTGTCCATGAAAGATTGGAAGTCGTGCTTCTTGGTATTAGCAACTTTGATGGGCCTTGACTTTTCCTCTCGCGCCTCCTTGCGGTGAACACGGACCGAGCCGCGAGCAATGTCGTGCCCTTTTGGCGAAGACTTCTTCCATTCCTGCATTCGACCGGAACTTCATTCGATCGAGTCATTAGAGACTCAAGGTCATTTTGAGCGTCGCTCTGGCGAGTGCGTGTTGATTCAGACGCGCAACCTTGATCGAGCAAGGTAGTTGACCACACCAGCGACCACGAGACTCGGTCGAACACGTTCATAACAGCTTCATCCTTCACAGGAGAGTTAATGGGGTCCAAGCTTGTCTCCACTTGACTGGTCTCCTCCTCGAAGTTTTGGCAGAATTCTGTAAACACAATTCAAAGACAAACCAGCAGTTCTCCGATGAGTCGTTGTTAACAAGTCAGTCGGGTAAGAGAGATTACCCTCAAGCATGATGAATAACCTCTTGGGGAGCCCTCCCAGATAAGCCTCCAGATCGTTCCTCTTCCCCACCAGTTCACTAGCCTTGTCATTCAGAGCTATCTTATCATTCTTCAGACGGCTGACCTCCTTGTTGGCCACGTCGAGAGCAGCTTTCAGATTGGCGTTCTCCTCTTCAAGTTTACCGACTGAAGCCAGTTTTTCTTCCGCAAGCTTCGCTTTGTCCAAAGCCATATACAACGCCTCGGCAAGGTCATGGTCCTTCTTCTTCAGAGCCTCCTCCATTTTATCTGCAAAATGACAATGAGATCAGAATTAGGAATGGGCAGAAAGATAAAGACAGTCGTCAAGTTCTCACCAGCCATACCTTTTGCTTCGTCTCTCGCCTTCTGCAAGTTCTCCTGAGCAAGCTTCAAGTCAAGGTTGAGCTGGATCTGTTTGTTTTCCAATTCAGTATAGCGAGCCACAAGCTCGCAGGATTTCTGCGAAGGGTCAGTCGACAGACATCAAAGATAGGTTGCTTCCGAGTGACTAAGAGAAAAATCGTAACATTTCTAAGACTACAGCCGAATCAAAATATTCAACAGTAGTCTCGGGGACTACACCCAGTGGGTGCACTCAGCGTGCCCCCACTGGTTCTACCGACTTGGTCCGATCAGTCGACCGAAAGAGACAAAGAGGTTATGATCCTAAACCATAGCTAACTGCCAGCAGTCAGCCACGGTCTCATCATGATCTACCAAAAAAAACGTAGGTTCTTCAGACCTTAATCGATTGCCAGCAGTCGACCATGGTCTCGGGGACTACACCCAGTGGGTGCACTCAGCGTGCCCCCATTGGTTCCAAGATTCCATTCGACATGGTCCGACCAGACCGAGTGAAGAAGTTAGAGTGAAGAAACTCATAATACAAAGACTACAGTCGACTGCCAGCAGTCCACCATAGTCTCGGGGACTACACCCAGTGGGTGCACTCAGTGTGCCCCCACCAATCCAAAAATTCAATCGACACACCCAGTGGGTGTACTGAGATACAAAGATCTTGGAAGAGAGTTTTCAGATATCATATCCTAACGAACAAGCGGTGACCAACTAACACGGGCGTTGTTACGAAGAGCTGAAACTAGCATCATAGGCCGCTGGCTGGCTTCCAGACCACCTTCACCTGCTCCATCATGATCCCCGCTTGGCGTATAGCCTCCTTAGCAGCACCCACTTGGTCCTCTGCGACGTGGTGTGTGGCGAAAAGGGAGGGCGGGTCAACAGTTGACGATGAAGGCCGAACACTCGTCAGCGGCACAGCGAAGGACACGGAATTCCGAGTGGTATTGCCACCCTCCTGAACCGGTGTCTCAGGCACTGATGCAATCTGAGTTGTCTTGCCAGCCGACGCCTTTCTATTCCTCCTCGGCCTCAGCGGCACCTCGTCGTCATCATCAGGAAGATCAATGACATGAGGAGCTACAGGAAAAATCTAAAGTTAAAAACGGAAATCCAATCGACCAAAAGCGAAACTACAGAGATCATACCAAGGTTAGAGGTGGCAGCATCTTCCATTTCCTGGTCTTCATTCCTGGCTGAGGTCTCGGAGGTAGCAGACTTGCAGATTTCAGAAATCAGTTGATTAATAGCAGAGTCGACCAAAAGTATGTCCATGCTAAGCGAGAAAACACAAGTTCTGCATTACGGAAATGGTGGGAATGGCCATCCTCATCTTAGGCAGGGCCTTCGTCGGCTTTGATGACATCGTTCGGGGTTGCTTCGGCGCTTTTTCAGTCGGCGCCGGAGAGGTCGTCGAGGCGTTTCGATTGCCCGACAGTGCGATATCCTTGCCACGCTCGACCGCGAGGTCATGGGTGAGCTTTGATCGCCTTTCCGTGCGAGGAGGGTCGACTTCTTCCACCTCTTCCTCCTCCTCTTCGCCGGAGCCGTCGTCATCTTCGTCCTCCTCACCATCAGATTGCCGTTCCTCGACTTTCACCTCCGCTCCCCTCCTCCTCCTCGACCTGTTCTTGCGCCCGTTGGGCATCGAGTACATCTCGGTAGTGGCACAGAAGACAACAAACAAGACAAAAGTCAGTCGATTGATTTTAAGCAAGCAGGATGGAGAAAGCAGGATCACGATCAAAGATGCAGAGATTGAACCTTGTCTACTTCATTATGGTGGTCGAGTGGAGGAATCCTCCTGACTCCTCGAGGGTTGTCCATGTTTCTTGTGATGCTCGCCAGCCACCTTTCCAGCGTGGCATCCTCGACCTCCTCCGGGTGGATCCGAGTGGTGTCCTCAGTGCCAGATTACAACCACATCGGATGGTCTCGAGCTTCAAGCGGCTGGATGCGTCGTCGGAGGAAGACCTCCAAGAGATCCATGCCGGTCACTTTGTCTCGGATGAGCTAGACAACGCGTTTGACCAACACCTTAACCTGCGCCTTCTCTTTCGGGATCACCTTCAAAGAGGAGGGCTTGCTCACTCGGTCCATGGAAAAAAGAGGGAGTCCAGTCGACTGCCCTGGCGTCGGCTGGTCCTTGCAGTAGAAGCAAGTGGACTGCCATCCACGGACTGACTCGGGTAGGATCATGGCCGGAAAAGAACTTTTCCCCCTCATTTGAACCCCAAGACCCCCACACATCTGAATCACTTGAGTTCTCTCGTCACTCGGATTGGCCTTTTTCACCGAGCGACAGGTGAAAATGTGCTTGAAAATATCCCAATGAGGCCGACAACCCAAGAAATTCTCGCACAAAGACACGAAAGCAGCGAGATACACGATGGAGTTGGGTGTGAAGTGGTGAAGTTGTGCCCCAAAGAAGTTCAGAAATCCCCGAAAGAAAGGGTGAGGCGTCAAATAAACCCGCGGTCAACATGGGTGGCCAAGAGGACACACTCACCCTCCTGAGGCTGCGGCTCCGACTCCTTCCCCAGGAGCCGCGCTAATCCATGGGGGATCAGTCCTTCATTGGCCAGGTCGTCAAGATCTTTCTGACGGATCGTCGAGTGGATCCAGTCGCCCTGGATCCAGCCCTGCGACAAGCCGGCCCTTGACGAAGATCCGCCCCGACTGGTCGCCCTTCCCTTCGCCTTCGCCGTCGCCTTCTTCGCCCGCTCCAAAGCCGCCGTCTTCTCCTTCACCATCGTGCGCGTGAAGCGCACGCGAAGCAGCGCTGAGATGGAGGCGAATCGCGGGATAAGTCTGAGGAAGAGGGAGAAGAAATGAGGCGCACTATTCAAAAACCCGTCCGGCGCCTTATATGAGGTTGCTTCCGAGTGGTGACTTGTAGGCCGGGCTATCTGTCAAATCCATAGCGATCAGCGCGCCGCGATCGTGGCGAAAAAGGTGGTGCGGAGATCAAGTCGTTCCTGCCTTATCCCATCCAAGTATCGCGGCCCCCTCCACCCCGCGCGCTTCCCAAAATTCGGATCCCGCTAAATCTGCGAACTGCGGAGCAACTTGTCCGACTGGAGATTTTCTCCGCTCTGTCGTTCGAAGATCTCCAAGTACGGAAAAATCACTTGACGGATACAAAGAATGGATCAAGGCGACTAAAAAAGAAGTTGATGCCGTCACCTAAGTTCATTGATCCAGAACAAGACATGCTCATCGCACGAAAAGTGGGTCGGAAGAGTTCTCAACTTCTTCCCCACTCAAACCTCGATCCATCCGGGGGCTAATGATGAAGCCATGTACCTAGGGTAGGGTCATGGACCTGTCCAAGATACCCTCCCCAAGGACATCTCTAGAAGAAACCACCTGTCAGTCGACCTAGAAGTATTCCACTCGACGGACTTGAAGACACTCGACTATGAAGCCAACCACTCGACCACCAGGAGATCTAAAGTCAGTCTGCACACAAACGGTAGGTCATTAAGTAGCTTTTATGGTCATCATAGTACTTTATGTGGGGCGTTACCAGTAACCCCCGATCTTAATGTACTTTAAACCCTTCATAGCGAAATTTGGAGGGTGCAGCAAACTCTATATAAGCCACCCCCTCCTCGGTGTAAAGGGTTCGCACCCTGTAACTTATCGCACATATCTGATGGCCCGCCTCAGGGCTCCGAGACGTAGGGCTGTTACTTCCTCCGAGAAGGGCCCGAACTCGTGAACATCTTGCGTATACAACTACTCCATAGCTAGGATCTTTCCTCTCCATTCCTACCCCCCTATTCTACTGTCAGACTTAGAACCGTGACAATAGTAAGACATGGAAAAAAAATGGTGGCAGCTAGTGGGTTCAAGTCTTCAAGGGCCTAGCTAGCTATACGCGTCCTCCAAGGTAAAAAGAACTCCTACTAGTACTACTAAGTATACTACTAGTACAACAATGAAAGAGAAGGCGAGAGGGTTAAAAATGGAATACAGGTAGATGGTGGCGGTCCGATCGTGGTAGATTGTGTGACCATGTTGCACATCGGTGGTACCATGGGTAACGCATTGCTAAGATAGTTGATCCCAATATGCCAAAGTCAGCTACAAGGTTCGAGTTAGACCGAATCGCGAATGCAAATGCACATCCAGGATCGGCGATCTTATTTTGATCGAGGATGGTGGTCCTGCAAAATAATGGAGTACCGTTAGGGATGCAAATGCTGGTTTGTGCATTCCATTTGTAATCTCCCCTACCGTAGGGTGGCAACCAGATGAAACAAGTCCCTGGCTTGTCACCGCGAAGATCTTGACCTAGATGGCGACGGCGTCTTGAGCGTGTAGGGGTACAAATCTGCCGCCGCCAACATCGCCCGACCTCTGCCGTTACTACCTCTTGCATTGATGGCAGTCCTTATGTCGAACACGCGATGAGATAGTAATCATCGTGGTTGCGTCGCTTTGTCGGCGGGTCATAAGTGCTATCTTCTTCAATCTCATTTAGGCATCATCATACATATTCAAGCCCAGCCGGTCGGAAGGGCGATCCCAATAGTGGAGAAGGGTCTCCGGAGCAGCCGCCTTTATGTGGATGTTGTGCAAAATGATGGTGGTATCCGGCGGAGGTATGCAAGCCAATCTTCGTTGGCACCGACCCGAACCTATATATAAGGCGGTGGGCAGCGGAGAAATTACGGGATGGAAATGGAATAACTAAGTACTACATGATCAAACTCCATTCTTGGCACTGCTTATCGGACAAAATCCGACTACCTCTCAACGTCGGCAACTCTAGCGGAGTCAGCGTGCAACCATGGCGGAGAGCGGTGGACTGTTGAAGGATTGTCCCATAGAAGAACCTTCTCCTCGAGGGCGCATGGAAGACCAACAAGCATGGCCTTTTCGAAGCCTGTTTAAGCGGCGTCTTGAAAAAGTTGGTGCAGGAAGCACCGAGTCTTCTTGGCGGTGAGGGCGTCGGGCGGCGTGCAATTTCTCCTAGAGGATCGTCGTCCAAGGTCTCCGGCCCGACGAGGAGGAGAACCACTGGCGAATCCATGGGAGCAGCGACGAACTGCCTTCTCTTGGGGAGGGAACTCGCGAGGAGGAGATAAGGCGTAGTAACCCGGGGCCTCGTCCTTCCAAGCGTAGATCGTTCCTCGGCGAAGGGTGAGGCTATTATTTACTACTAAGTACTAGCATTATGGAATGTTATGGGATTGTATTATACTGTAAATAATAGCACTAGTAAGAAAATTTTGGCACTAGGTACTAGTTTTTGGCGTGGATTAAGAAATTTTGGGTATGTTTTTGCCATTTTTTGTACACGCCAACTAGTGTCAAAAAAATTCTTACATTATGTGATGGAGGAGTATGTACTCGTACTGTAGCAGTGCTAGTACTACTTTTCTCAACTAGTAGTGCGATGTACTGTACTTCTAGTCTAGTCTACTAGTAGTATAGTGCACCAGTTTTGAACTCTTGAATCTCAGGGCCAAGGAGCTACAGTTGGAAGTGGAGGGTACTACTGTTCTCTAGAACCGTAGCTGTACTATCAATGCAGGGGAAGTACACCTGCGTAGTGGCCTAGTGGGTACTCTCGGTGCTCTATTCAGCCGCTCCTCTCATGTAGCTGGCCTACTCAGCCGCTCCTCTCATGCACACACTAGCAGTCTGTTTATCAGCGACGGTTACTACGGGGGCAGAACATTTGAGTTATTTGATACAGCGAGACTAGGCTTTTCGCTTCCATTTGTGGAGGTGTAATGGATCTCGTCGAACTTTGTTAGTAGTTCCTTCTTTATGAATGAGATGAAGCAAAGCTTTTGCCCGCGTTTCAAAAAAAAACACGTCAAGAGGAATTTCTTTTATAGTAGAGCCGATAATGGAGTGAAGTCCATGCGTACAACGCCACAAGCAACAGAGTAGTATTAGAGCACTTTACATATAGAGCCATATTTAACGGTTCCCAATGCCCCGCCAGGCTTTTCCGGCTCCTCGGGCTTAATTGGGAGGCGCTATTTTAAATATGCTACTAGCTGATGAGGAAGCTGCAAGCGAGGTGCGGCTAGAAGCGAGCCGCGAGCCACGGGATCTTAGTAAGGAAAACCCGTTCACGTGGCTAGGCTGTTCAATGCACCCAGTTGTGGGGCCGCATGTCCGTTTGACTTCAAAACTCAAACTACCCGTGTAAAATATTGGCTCATGGCGAAGTGTAGTAGTACTATTTTTTAAAGCCGCCGTGCGTTCAGCGGGATCGAACCCACAAAGCGAGGTATACACTCCCGACCACTAGTAGTACTCGTTGGAGTACAACGCAACCTAGAATCGCCTTTTGTCGCTAGTAGTACGTACATTGTTCCTTACAAGAAACCCCTAATGATGCAAGAAACCACTAAAATGCTAAGAAACTAGTACCACTTGCATACGTGGTAGACTTAAGATAAGACTACCTTATCAACCATTGTACATCCTCTTACCAACAAAAATCCTCGAGTGACCTCCTACCTCCGGCCCGTCCACCTAGTCATCCTCGGCCATGGGACGCAGCTACCACCGCTGGCAGAAGGCGGGGTCAAAACCGTCGGCGGTGCGGAGCCCATGTTGCGGCAGCCCGGATGCTAGCTCCGTCCGGCGCTCACGGCCGCTAGCTAGCCAAGATAGCTCCGTCCAGCTGCTTGTCTGCAAGGTTTGCTAGCTAGATTGGCACGACAATGGCGGCTTGCTCGTCTTGGCGCCGGCGCTAAGGGCAACCATTTGGCTCGGCGAAGGCAGTCTGGGCGGCTTGCTCGCTAGTGGGTCACGCTCGGGCCAGCCAGCCAACCCGTGCGGAGGCCAGCGCGGCGTCCGGCCCGTCCGGCGGAGCGGCGGCCAACTCGCTCATCACCGGCGCCACCGACGAACACAGATCAGTATTGTTTGAAGTAATGTTCAGGAAAAATAATGATTTGAGGGGGAATAACAGGATAGAAGGTCAGATGTGGGTCCCTTGTGTCAACGGTCAAACAAAATGTGTTGGTTTAAGCTGCCTCGTCAGCACGGACGTGTGGGCTAACCCAGTCATAAATGGGTTTAAACGAACCTAATCGGTAGGAGTACTAGGTTGTAACATCCCAAAATTCTAAATTTTGGGATGTTCTAATAAATAGATAGATTTGATTGATTGTTTGATTGATTGTGTGAAATTGAGTGAAATTCGAAACTTTTTGAAAGTTAAATGAGAGGGAATAAAAGGACTTTCCCAAACTTTCATTTTCTTTTCTGATCTTCATGAATTCAAATTCTTTTCACCACAAAACCACGGAGAGAAGATGACATGACTTCTTCCATTTATTTAAATGACAAGGGGTGTTGAAAATATTTGAATTTCATCGAGAATATTTCTAATTCTGAAACTTTATGCAACTCAATGATTTTCACGGCGAAGATAAAATGACTTCTTCAAAACATATGAAATATGAGTTGGGAGTTTCAAAGAATTAAATTCAAAGTTCTTTTGAATTTATTTTTCAATTGGAGTTATTTGAGTTTTATTCAAATTATTTTTCTCCAAAATAAAATATATGGAAAATAGGGTAACATGATTCCCTACATTAGAAAATTGGAGATAAATAAATTTGAATTAATTTTGGTATTTTAAAATGATTTTATTGGATTTTACTAGGGCAGAAGCACTCTTTGCTTTATTTGAATTTATGTGTATTTTATTTGAAGCTAGAATAATGTTCATCTTGTAGAAAATCTTTTTCTGAAAATTTGGATATATAATATGCCTATATAAAATTATAGCTTCATTTTAAGCTTTTCAGTTTATAAGCTTTCTGTTTTTTTTCAAAATAACAAAACTGCACGCTACCTTTGAAACTAATCATGTCACGACGTGCGCATCGTAGTACCAGTGAGCGCCCTTCTTTTCTTTTTCTATATAATATATGGGCCAGGCCCAGTGAATATATTTCCTTCCCATTTTTTTTCTTCCATAGTTTTTCTTTTTCTTTTCTATTACTCAAAAGAAAAATTTACGATGTCTGTGTGTGACGGACCGAAAGCCTTTTGGCCCATGCCACGCAACTCTCTTTTTCTCCTCTGTTTCATATATTTTTCGTCTATGTTTAGTCCCACATTGCCTAGCTTTTGACCCCTAAACCTCTTTTCCACCTATAAATATAGACCCATAGAGCCTCCAAAAATCATCTGATTCGGATTAAATCAATATTTTGGTTTGACTAGATTCATTTAAGAAAAATATTTTTTTTTTCTCTCCGGCGCGACTTCTGGAAATTGTCTCTTCTCTCCAAAGTCGTCTTTTCTCTGCCTTATAAAGGTATCTTTCTTTGTTTTCATTTCTTCTTATACTTACGTAGTTTATTATTTTTAGACTAATACGATAGATTAAATTATCAATTAGTCTACGTATTTATACATTAGACCTTAGCCGTAGCTATTTTTCTTTCGTAAAACAGCTTGGCCCTGATTTTTCAAATAGCCATAACTTTTTACTCGTTTATCCAAATTAGATGAAACCAACGCCCACTTCTTCGTTATGATCTCCTCTATCCAGTAATCCAACTCAAACATGTTTTTGAAAGTTTAAAATTTGAATTAGACCAGATTTGAATTTAAACTTTGATCTTAACTTGAGTTTTATAACTCCGTTTGAGTTGATTCTTTTTGCAAATCGAAGCTCTTGACCTAAACTTTCTGATAAGGCCAAATTCACATAATTTTGGTACTGTTAGAAATTGTTTTATGTTGCAAGAGTTATTTGCTTGGTTTTGATGTTTTCCGAATTGTTTTCTTCATTCTTTCCGATCTTTTGAGTGATTGCTTATGTGTGGTTACTATTGCTTGAGTACGATAGATTGACCGGAGTGTGACGAGTAGATCTATCAAGAGTTTTGAGTGCGAATCATCTTCATCAACATTGCAGGCAAGTTCACACTTTGATCATATCCCTTTCATACCCAGTTTTTATGCATTAGATCAATCCTCAAACATTGCATGATTAGGATCTAATTAAATGGTGGGTTTTGGGAAAGTAGTTGATGAGGTAGAACCTATTGCCTGTTACTATCAAACCCTTGGGAGTTACTTTTACGTTGTGCTCATCTTGCTATGCTATGCTCGTGAGCGTGGTTTGGTTTGAGAGAATTCATGAAAGAGGTGAGAGATTATTGTTAACTAAGGTTTAACTTAAGGTGGCTACTTTAATACACATCTGGGTGGATTGGTTGGGGCACCCTGGGGATATACCAATGGACTTGCCGGACACACAGGTTATACGATGTTGTCCTAGGAGATCCGGGGTTATACCGTGTGATCATCCTATGGTTCGCCACCCAGGCTCAAAGGGAACTGAGATATTTTCATGCAAGAAACTTCCGTGTGCAGCCACAAGCTATTATGGGCTCTAGCATAGTTGAGTAAGTTACGTGAAGCTCTTGAAGAGGTAGATCAGCGAGTAGTGGGTTTTGTAGGTTTGGTATGATCTACCCGGAGTAGAGATTTAATGTTTCTGAAAGACTGTGTCTCGGTCATCCGTTTCTCAAACACCATGTAGTGCGAGAAACCAACGGAGGCGATCGAGTCTTGTGGGGAAAAGTCATAAACCTCTCAGAGTGTACAATCTAATCATGGTTAGCCGTGTCCCCGGTTATGGACAATTTTGAGTATCTAGTACTTGGAGTATCTTAAGTATCTCATCATGTTACTTAAATTAATTTGTTGGGTTAATGATTACTTTTAATTGGGATCACTGAGTTGGGGGTACCTTCTCAATGATGTTTCAACCACCATGATAGTTAAATTAAAATATATTCCTTTGATATAGGGAAAAATTGGCTTTTCGCAAAAACTATAACCATAGAGCTTTCCACCAGCCAAATATGCATGTAGTGATAGTTATTATTCATCATTATCCTATGGTGTGAATTTTCCAGTACATTCAATGTACTGACACTTTGTGGCTGCAACGTCTCATGTTGCAGGATCTGACGAAGAGTAAGTGATACGTTAGGGTTACGATTTCTACACTCAACTTTGCCGTTGGTGTTGATGGGAATCCACAACCTTGTTACTTCCGCTATTTGGATTGAGGTAATAGTATTTACATTATTTATACATGTGATTTACCTCTGTTATAAATCCTCGAGTACTGTGTGAGTCAGCATACCGATCCAGTGGTGACACTTAAGCACAGAGACTTGATCCATTCGGGTCGGGTCGCTACATAGGTAGTAGTTTTTGGCGTGGATTAAGAAATTTTGGGTATGTTTTTGCTATTTTTTGTACAATAGATTCTTCCTAGGGCTGGTTGAAAGTGGTAGTTTTTTGTTAAATACTCTACATATTGTAAGTAGGAGTGAAAGTTAAGCTTTGGAAGCCAATAAGCAAGGCTAGTTACATATTGCAGATGTGTACATGATTGAAAGTAAATATCAACCATGAGTGACTAATATCATGATGGAAAACTCGAAACTATGGAATACTAGGAAAAAATGCATGGTTGGAAATACTAGCAATGTTCATGTTCGTTGCAACGATTCATAATTAGAATAATACTTATTCACAAACTTGGTACAAAACAATCTAATTTTGATATACATATGTCACTAGAGATATATTATGTTCCAATTAGAATATATTCCTTGGGCTGTTTTGGTGAGGTCAGGGATGGATGTGGTTGGTTTTAAGTTAATAATTATGGGTTTTCTGCAAATTGGTAGACAAGTGGGATGTTGGTGAGAAAAGGCAACAACTTACCTCACACTCGTTAGATGTAGATCTAATGGTCAGAAACGACGGATGGCAGACACACCAGCATCACCAACTTAGTCTTGTGTAGGAGTACTAGCAAGATCCGTGCATTGCACGGAACATCAAGATGCTTTTTTTTATAAAACACTTGTTGTGATTGACCCTTGCGGGAGTAATCCCATGTGTAAAAACTAATGATATCTCGAGAATATGAGATAAGGTGAAGAGGAGTGGGGTGTGGTGGTGGTTGGTGGTCGGACTGAGCGGAGGCATGGGGATTGACGACGCCGGCAGCAGCCACCAGGCCAGTTTGTCCAGAGGTGTCGGTGTACTAGAGTAGGGGTACCCTAGTATCCCGAACTTGTGCACGGGCAGTTGCAGCACCCCGCGGCAAGGCTTGCCGGGTGACCGCCAAGGTCCTCCGTGGTTCCTTTGGAGCCATTCAAGAACAAAGTATTCAAGCCAAGGAGACAAGGCCCCGGCAAGAGGAGCTTGCCGGGAAGGCCAACCAAGGCGTCTCAAAGAACTTGCCGCTACGCGCCACGCGTCCCGGCGAGGCCCGGTGAGCGACAAGCTTCCGGACGCGACAAGACAACGGCCGCGGCAAGGCACTTGTCGCGGCAAACTACCACTCTGTACCCGCGCTCCAGCACATCCACCAATGTGTCGCATACAGGACCTTTCGAACACAGCGTGGCAAGAGGTGTCGCGGCCAGCGGTCTTGTGATGGCGGCGGCGCTGACAAGATTGCCATCATGGCAAGTGGTGGCGTCCCAGCGGTCCTTTTTGCACTATTTGGGCGGCGTGAGCGGGCATTTAATGCCTTTGTCCCCTGCCGTCAGGGTTAGGTATGATACACTGTACAGGTAGTTGTACCAACCGCAATTCATATTCCATTTTTACCCTTGTCTACGTTGCCACCTGTCGGAGACCCCTTTAGCATATAAAAGGAGGCCCATGCGCAACGTAGAGAGGGGTTCGAAGGTAGAAAAACACTCACACTCGGTCTTGTTAGCAGCTAGTGTGTACTGTAGCACTCAGCGCTCCCGAGCAAGAACTCAATACACTCAGACATGCAGCAGTAGGAGTGTTATCTCTCCGGAGAGCTCCGAAGCTAGGTAAACTGCTCGTGTGCTTCGCCTCGATCTGCTCTTCGTGCGATCTCCGCCCCCCGCCAAACCGAAAGGGGCTCGGTCCGCCGGTCCCATAGGTGTTCGTGGATCAGTTTTCCCCGACAAGAGGCTTCCTTTCTTAATTGCTCAACAATGAGGTTTGTTGGAGATAAGGATGAACGAGGGAAGGCCTTGTCTGCAAATGTGGAGAGGGGTGCGGGTATCTTTTAGTTTAATTTCCATCCGTCAGATATAGATCGGACAGTCTATATTGCAAGATGGCACACGTACCATCATCACCAACTCGGTTTTTTATAAGAGAAGAAATATAAGTATGGAGATACAAACGTATTATCGATACTTGCTTCCGTAAACTAGCATCTACATTCTATTCAATGCCTCGGCATGTGGGGCCTTAGCACAATGACTTCTCGACTGTGTAAAACAAAGATTTTCCCATCGCCGACAAGGAGGGGGTGACGGCGACGCGCTTTTTGGCTTGCTCTAGTCCTAGTAGTCATACTAGGTGGTCTAAGCACGTGTAAATTTTTTTTTCACGTCTCGTGTTCGCCGTACTGCCACAACTGTTGATGAATAGACGGTAAGTTATTCACGGGGAAACCCTTGTTGAGCATGTTTGCGAGAGAGAGAGAGAGACAGTGTGCGTGTGTGATATGTTAGAGACTGAGCCAATGATAACAGATTCTTTGTGTCTATGTGTGTGGATAGAGAGAGACATGTACATGGGGCTTTGTGTTGTGTAACGTGGAGACACATATACATAATTAGAGAGTAAGTGTGTGAGATACACATGCGGACATGGGGAGAGATGAGGATCCAGATAAATGGGTGTTTGTGCGTGTATGTGAGTGTTTGTGCACGCGTTTGTGTGTGACAGGGAGAGAGTGTATGTGGAGTAGAGAGACCACTGATGATGTAAACCTAGTATAAGGGAAGGGGGAATGGTGTGACATGTGTAGTAGCGAGATAGCACAGTGCGGGGGGAGCAGACTATTTGGAAGAGACATCGAGTGTGTGTGGGAGAGGGGTGAGAGGAGAGAAAGAGAGATCTAGCAACGAGAGAGAGAGAGAGAGAGAGAGAGAGAGAGAGAGAGAGAGAGAGAAGAGAGAGGGTCATTTTGTCCATAAATGGCGTATAGATAGGGAGACAATGTTGATGTTGTACGAAATTGGCCTATGAACGGAGACGCAAGGGAAGCGAGTCATCGTGTGTGTGATAGGGACTTCATGAGAGATCTAGAATAGATGGTGTAAAGAACAATGTGCAAAAGCGAGAACGATTATACATTAGGGAGCTATGCAAAGAGTCTAGCGCCGTTGCCGGGGAGGCTAGGTAAGTGAAGGTATATCTTTAGATCTTGCAATCGAATTTTTTTGCTTCTTGTTTTAGCACTAGTTAGTCTATAAAAGAAAACTACAAAAAAATGGAACTGAGTTTGCATCATACGCTTCATCTTTTTAATATCTTTCGTGAGAATGATGGAAAGGAAAATTGTGCCAAAGTGCTAGAAGAAGAATTATATAGAATGTTTGGCATTAAATACTTGAATGATGAGCATGATTGCAATGTTGTTAGTATGAATTCCTTGAATATCCATGATGCTAATGATATGCAAAGCCACAAGCTTGGGGAAGCTATGTTTGATGAAGATGATATTTGATGTCCCCCAAGCTTTGATGAGCAAATTTACTATGATGAAAACATGCCTCCTATCTATGATGACTATTGTGATGACACGTATGCTTTAAAGAATAATGATAACCATGAAACTTGTCATCTTGATCTTAATTCTTAATCATATGATAGTTATTTTGTTGAGTTTGCTCCCACTACTATTCCAAATGAGGAGAATTTTGCTTATGTGGAGAGTAGTAAATTTTCTATGCTTGTAGATCATGAAAAGAATGCTTTAGGTGCCGGTTATATTGTTGAATTCATTCATGATGCTGCTGAAAATTATTATGAGGGAGGAATATATGCTTGTAGGAAATTGCAATAATATCAAGTTTCCTCTCTATGTGCTTAAATTTTTGAAGCTATTCTTGTGTTACCCTCCTATGCTAGTTGATTATTGTTCCCATAAGTTTTTTGCTCACAAAATCCCTATGCATAGGAAGTGGGTTAGACTTAAATATGCTAGTCATATTCTTCATGATGCTCTCTTTATGTTTCAATTCTTAACTTTTATGTGAGCATCATTGAAATCATAATGCCTAGCTAGGGGCATTAAACGTTAGCGCTTATTGGGAGGCAACCCAATTTTATTTTAGTTTCTTACTTTTTGGTTCTGTTTAGGAATAAATAATCCATCTATCTTCTGGTTAGATGTTTTTTCATGTTTTAATTAGTGTTTGTGCCAAGTAGAACCTTTGGGAAGACTTGGGTAAAGTCTTTATGATCATGCTGTAAAAAACAGAAACTTTAGCGCTCACGAGATTAGCTAGAAATTTTTACTGGAGAGTGCTATTTAGTTGATTCTTTTTGCAGATGATTACTACATAAATTACTCAGGTCCACCAATTTCTTTTATAATTTTTAGAGTTACAGAAGTTTCCGTTAGTTACAGATTACTTCAGACTGTTCTGTTTTTGACAGATTCTATTTTTTGTGTGTTGTTTGCTTATTTTGATGAATCTATGGCTAGTAAAATAGTTTATAAACCATAGAGAAGTTGGAATATAGTAGGTTTAAAACCAATATAAATAAATAATTAGTTCATTACAGTACCATGAAGTGGTGTTTTGTTTTCTTTCGCTAACGGAGCTCACGAGTTTTCTGTTAAGTTTTGTGTTGTGAAGCTTTCAAGTTTTGGGTGAATATTCGATGGACTATGGAATAAGGAGTGCAAAGAGCCTAAGCTTGGGGATGCCCAAGGCACCCCAAGGTAATATTCAAGGATAACCAAGATCCTAAGCTTGGGGATGCCCCGGATGGCATCCCCTCTTTCGTTTTGTTCATCGGTAACTTTACTTGGAGCTATATTTTTATACACCACATGATATGTGTTTTGCTTGGAGCGTCATTTTCTCTTGTTAGTATTTTCTTTATGTTATTTAGAATAATGTTTTGCATCTTTAGTTTCAATAAAAAAGTCAAGGATAGCCTTTACCATGCTTATTTTGCAAGTATACATGTTGTTGTTTAAAAACGGAAAGTTTACCGCTGTTGCCAAAAATCCCTAGAAAAGTCAGAGAATGATATAATGTTGAAACCTTTTGCATAATGAGATCTGATAATATTATTACAGTGGGAATTTTACTTCATAATTTTTGTAGTTAGGTAAGTATTGATACTCTTGTATTCTTTACAGATTATATTGTTTTGGCAGATTGTTGTTATGTTTGCATTGTTTGCATATGTTTTCTTGTTTAATGATTCTATTTAAGGATAGGAGTATTAAATATGCAGAGGCATTTAGTATACAATGTTGAATAATAATGTTAGTGATTTGTTACAGTAGAAAATGATAAGGTTTTGCATTGGTTTATTCTAACCTATCTCACGAGTTCTTGTTGGGTTTGTTGTGAATGAAGATTTTGATAAAAAAGAGAAACCATGATATGAGAGGAATTAAGGAGACACAAAAGGTTCAAGCTTGGGGATGCCCAAGGCACCCCAATATATTATTTCAGGAAGTCTCAAGAATCTAAGCTTGGGGATGCCCCCATTGGCATCCCACCTTTCTTCTTCAACAACTATCGGTTAGTATCGGTTGAGCCGAAGTTTTTGCTTCTTCACATGAGTTGTACTATCCTTGCAATGTAGTTTTATTTAGCTTTGCTTGCTGTTTGAATAAAGTATCAAGATCTGAAATTAGTAAATGGGAGAGTCTTCACACAGTTGTATATTTATTCGACTACTCATTGATCTTCACTTATATCTTTTGGAGTAGTTTGTTGTTTGCCCTAGTGCTTCACTTATATCTTTTAGAGCATGGTGGTAGTTTTATTTTGGAGAAATAGATGAACTCTCCTGCTTAACTTATATCATTTTGAGAGTCTTAAATAGCATGGTAATTGCTTGAACAATCCTAATATGCTAAGCATAAAAGATTTGTAAGAATTCTTATGAGTGTGTTGAATACTAAGAGAAGTTTGATGCTTGATAATTGTTTTGAGATATGGAGGTAGTGATATTAAAGTCATGCTAGTTGGGTGATTATGAATTTAAAGAATGCTTGTGTTGAAGTTAGCAAGTCCCGTAGCATGCACGTATGGTTAAAGTTGTGTAACAAATTTGAAACATGAAGTGTACCTGGCTTGTGCATCCTTATGAGTGGCGATCGAGGACGAGCGATGGTCTTTTCCTACCAATCTATCCCCCTAGGAGCATGCGTGTAGTACTTGATTTTTGATGACTTCTAAAATTTTGCAATAAGTGTATGAGTTCTTTTGACTAATGTTGAGTCCATGGATTATACGCACTTTTACCTTTCCGCATTTGCTAGCCCCTTCGGTATAGTGCATTGCCCTTTCTCACCTTGAGAGTTGGTGCAAACTTCACCGGTGCATCCAAACCCCGTGATATGATACGCTCTATCACACATAAACCTCCTTATATATTCCTCAAAACAGCCACCATACCTACCTATTATGGCATTTCCATAGCCATTCCGAGATATATTGCCATGCAACTTTCCACCGTTCCGTTCATCATCATCATGACATACTTTACTTTTGTCATATTGCCATTGCATGATCATGTAGTTGACATCGTATTTGTGGCAAAGCCACCATGCATTATTTTTCATACATGTCACTCTTGATTCATTGCACCATCCCGGTACACCGCCGGAGGCATTCATATAGAGTCATATGTTGTTCTAAGTTTCGAGTTGTAATCCTTATGTTGTAATCAATAGAAGTGTGATGATCATCATTATTAGAGCATTGCCCAAACAAATAAAAAAAAGAAAGGCCAAAAAGAAAAAAAAAGAAAGGCCCAAAAAAAGGCCAAAAATAAAAAAAGAAAGGCCCAAAAAAATAAATAAATAAATAAAAGGGCAATGCTACTATCTCTTTTTCTGCACTTGTGCTTCAAAGTAGCACCTTGTTCTTCATATAGTGAGTCTCATAAGTTGTCTTTTTATACGAGTGGGAATTTCTCATTATAGAACTTGGCTTGTATATTCCTATGATGGGCTTCCTCAAATGCCCTAGGTCTTCATGAGCAAGCAAGTTGGATGCACACCCACTAGTTTTCTTTTGTTGAGCATTCATAGCTCTAGTGCATCTGTTGCATGGCAATCCCTACTCCTCATGTTGAAATCAATTGATGGGCATCTCCATAGCCCGTTGATTATCCTCGTCAATGTGAGACTTCCTCTTTTTTTGTCTTCTCCACACAATCCCCATCATCATATTCTATTCCACCCATAGTGCTATATCCATGGCTCACGCTCATGTATTGCGTGAAGGTTGAAAAAGTTTGAGATTATTTAAGTATGAAACAATTGCTTGGCTTGTCATCGGGGGTATAGAAGTTGGGAACATCTTTGTGTGATGAAAATGAAGCATAGCCTAACTATATGATTTTGTAGGGATGAACTTTCTTTTGCCATGTTATTTTGAGAAGACATGATTACTTTGATTAGTATGCTTGAAGTGTTACTATTTCTTTTATCAATATGAACTTTTGTCTTGAATATTTCGGATCTGAATATTCATATCACAAGTAAGAAGAATTACATTTAAATTATGCCAACTAGCATTCCACATCAAAAATTATCTTTTTATCATTTACCTACTCGAGGACGAGCAGGAATTAAGCTTGGGGATGCTTGATACGTCTCCAGCGTATCTATAATTTTTGATTGCTCCATGCTATATTATCTACTGTTTTAGGCAATATTGGGCTTTATTATCCACTTTTATATTATTTTTGGGACTAACCTATTAACCGGAGGCCCAGCCCAGATTTGTTGTTTTATGCCTATTTCAGTGTTTTGAGGAAAAGGAATATCAGGCGGAGTCAAAACGGAACGAAATCAAATGGAGAAGTTATTTTTGGAAGGAAACCCACCTGATGGACTTGGACTCCATGTCAGAAGATACGGGAGGTGCTAAAGATATACCTTCACGTACATCCCCAAGCTTGAACTTTTGTGTTTCCTTAATTCCTCTCATATCATGGTTTCTCTTTTTATCAAAAGCTTCATTCACAACAAACTTCAACAAGAACTCGTGAGATAGGTTAGTATAAACCAATGCAAAACCTTATCATTTTCTACTGTAACAAATCACTAACATTATTATTCAACATTGCTTAATAAATTCCTCTGCATAATTAATACTCCTATCCTTAAATAGAATCATTAAACAGGCAAACATATGCAAACAATGCAACCATAACAGCAATCTATTAAAACAGTATGTTCTGTAAAGAATGCAAGATTCATCATACTTACCTAACTCCAACAATTATGAACTAAAATTACCACTGTAATAAATTTATCAGATCTTTATATGCAAAAAGATTCAACGTTATACCACTCTCTGACTTTTCTAAGGAATTTTTGCAACAGCGGTAAACTTTCTGTTTTCAAACAGCAACATGTATAGTAGCAAAATAAGCATGGCAAAGGCTATCATTGACTTTTTTATTGAAACTAAAGATGCAAAACACTAATCTAACTAACAGAAAGCAAAACAAAACAAAATGACATGACGCTCCAAGCAAAACACATATCATGTGGTGAATAAAAATATAGCTCCAAGTAAAGTTACCGATGAACAAAGACGAAAGAGGGGATGCCTTCCGGGGCATCCCCAAGCTTAGGCTCTTTGTTGTCCTTGAATATTACCTTGGGGTTCCTTGGGCATCCCCAAGCTTAGGCTCTTGCCACTCCTTATTCTGTAGTCCATCAAATCTTTACCCAAAACTTGAAAACTTCACAACACAAAACTTAACAGAAAACTCGTGAGCTCCGTTAACGAAAGAAAACAAAAGACCACTTCAAGGTACTGTAATGAACTCATTATTTATTTATATTTGTGTTAAACCTACTGTATTCCAACTTCTCTATGGTTTATAAACTATTTTACTAGCCATAGATTCATCAAAATAAGCAAACAACACAATGAAAACAGAATCTGTCAAAAACAGAACAGTCTGTAGTAATCTGTAACTAACGCAAACTTATGGAACTCCAAAAATTCTAAAATAAGTTGGTGGACCTGAGGAATTTGTCTAGTAATCATCTGCAAAAAGAATCAACTAAATATCACTCTCCAGTAAACATTTCTAGCTAATCTCGTGAGCGCTAAAGTTTCTGTTTTTACAGCATGATCATAAAGACTTCACCCAAGTCTTCCCAAAGGTTCTACTTGGCACAAACACTAATTAAAACATGAAAACACATCTAACCAGAAGCTAGATGGATTATTTATTCCTAAACAGAACCAAAAAGCAAGAAACTAAAATAAAATTGGGTTGCCTCCCAACAAGCGCTATCGTTTAACGCCCCTAGCTAGGTATTATGATTTCAATGATGCTCACATAAAAGATAAGAATTGAAACATAAAGAGAGCATCATGAATAATATGACTAGCACATTTAAGTCTAACCCACTTCCTATGCATAGGGATTTTGTGAGCAAACAACTTATATGAACAATAATCAACTTGCATAGGAAGGTAAAACAAGCATAACTTCAAAACTTTAAGCACATAGAGAGGAAACTTGATATTATTGCAATATGTAGAAGCATATGTTCCTCCCTCATAAAAATTTTCAGTAGCATCATGAATGAATTCAACAATATAACAAGCACCTAAATCATTATTTTCATGATCTACTTGCATAGAAATTTTATTATTCTCCACATAAGCAAATTTCTTCTCATGAATAATAGTTGGAGCAAACTCAACAAAATAACTATCATATGATTGAAAATTAAGATCAAGATGACAAGTTTAATGGTTATCATTATTCTTTAAAGCATATGTGTCATCACAATAATCATCATAGATATGAGGCATGCTTTCATCATAGTAAATTTGCTCATCAAAGTTTGGGGGACAAAAAATATCATCTTCATCAAACATAGCTTCCCCAAGCTTGTGGCTTTGCATGTCATTAGCATCATGGATATTCAAGGAATTAATACTAACAACATTGCAATCATGCTCATCATTCACATATTTTGTGCCAAGCATTCTATGTAATTCTTCTTCTAGCACTTTGGCACAATTTTCTTTTCCATCATACTCACGAAAGATATTAAAAAGATGAAGCGTATGAGACAAACTCAATTCCATTTTTTTGTAGTTTTCTTTTATAGACTAACTAGTGCTAAAACAAGAAACAAAAAGATTCGATTGCAAGATCTAAAGATATACCTTCACTTACCTAGCCTCCCCGGCAACGGCGCCAGATAATTCTTGATAACCCACAAGTATAGGGGATCGCAAAAGCTTTCGATAAGTAAGAGTGTCGAACCCAACGAGGAGCTAAAGGTAGAACAAATATTCCCTAAAGTTCTATCGACCATCGATACAACTCTATGCACGCTTAACATTCGCTTTACCTAGAACAAGTATAAAACTAGAAGTACTTTGTAGGTTTTTTTGGGTAAGATAGCAAGAAAGTAAAGAGCACGAAAATAAAACTAGGGGCTGCTAAGGTAAAAACACAACTCAAGTAAATATAGCGAGTGTGGAAAAGTGATGGTAGGTGTGGCGAAATTGTCCCTTAAGCAATTGACTACCTTACTAGACCGATAGCAAGTATTATGTGGGAGAGGCCACTGCTAGCATGTCATCCCTTACTTGGAATTCTATGCACTTATGATTGGAACTATTAGCAAGCATCCGCAACTACTAACGTTCATTAAGGTAAAACCCAACTGTCGTGGAATTGTCACGGCAGATGTCCTCGTGCAAGGACTTAGTCGTGGAGCCATCGCAACTAGGAAGCTTAAAGGGGTTAATCGGGACAAAGGACACGAGAGGTTTTATACTAGTTCGGCCCCTTGCGGAGAAGGAAAGCCTACGTCTAGTTGGGTTGGTATTGCTTGATGTTTCGATGACCAGGGAGCGGAATACGCTATGCCTGGCTCTCGATGGGTTGTTTCTTACCCTAAGCCGCTAGCAGGTCGTCCCCTTATATACACGGGTTGACGCCCTGCGGCTTACAGAGTCCCGGCCGGCTTATAGACAGTATCCGGCTCGGTGACTAGTTAAATCTACCTTATGATACAAGTCATGCCATTGTGGCGGTTTACTACAATGGGCCTTAAGTCGCCTGTGGGCCTTAGGCCCTTTATTGAATCGCCATCTTCATGCTTGGTCTTGGGCTTCTTTCTGGTGAATCTTCTTTGCATAACCCGGCCCCTCCTGGGCGGCTTACATAAATAGTTATATCCCCAACATTAGGCCCCAGATTGATTTTAACCTGTTCATGTCAATCTTAAAATACCTTTAAGGAATAAATTTTCAGTCTTCTGACCGTGCAGAAGGTTTTCTTTAACCCGCCATGACGTCATCTTCTGGATCCGCGTTAACCCGGCGTGATGTCATCCTTTCTTAAATTCCTTTTTTATTCCACCGTATCCTTCAACGGATCTCTGCTTTATTGACTGTTCCAAAAATCGAGGCGTCGGGGCCGCTTAGATAATAATTGTTATCTCCTCGTTTCCCGCGCCGTCTTTGCCATCTTCTCCTTATAAATAGGTGCGACCTAGATCTCCCATTCTCCTCCTTTCAGTTGTCTTCTTCCTCTCGCCTCCTCTCGAGCTCCGTCGCCGCCGCTGTCGAGCTCCCTGTCTTCACCGTCTCAGGCCGCTGCATCAACCTGGTTGGATCAGAGAAATGCGACGAAGCTCCGCAGCTCATCCAGATCCGTAAGTTCCCTTCCCTTCCTTGCTTTGGTCCGCATTAAGGCTTCTTCGAGTTCGTCAGAGTTCATTGCCATTAGAGCCAAACCCTTGTTAGCTTTCCTCTTCGACGCCTCTTCTGATCTGAGAATGATATAAAATAGCCGCGGTAGTTGTTTTCGCACTTGTCTTGGATAAAAAGCAGATCCCTTTCTCTGTATAAAAGCCTCATTCGAGCCTATGAACACATCTGCATCAGTTTTTAGGTCTAGAAAATTTTCTTATCAGAACAGACCTTTGATCCCAAATTTTAGCAGAAGATTATGAAACCTGTTTTTATCACCCGGAAAACTTCTTCTGTTAAATGCCCTTAAACATAACTGTCCAGGTGTCCGGCTTAAATGAATAACACTGATCTGTGAACTTTGCCTACTTCTCATATGCCTAAAAATTTTGAACTGCTCTTGATGCTTGTAGCGGCTTAAATATTGTTGCACAGTTATCCTTATATCATTAGGCCCATTCGTAAGCCGCTACCTTCAGTAATTTGGATATTTTCTCCCGGGTTAAAATTTGAACCGGAACTCCTTATTTTGTAATAGGCCAACTGTTGTCATGGCACCTAAAGCGACCAAAGCTCACAGTAACACAATCGGGTCCCATCCACTGTCACTAAGAGTAAACTGGCTGAGTTTGTGAAGTCTGGCCATGTGCCAAAAAAGGAGGTCATGTCTTACCGTGTTCCTGACCCATCTGAAGAAAAGCCTCAACCCAAAGAAGGAGAGGTGATAGTTTTCACGGATGACATGAGCCGGGGATTTGCCCCTCCCGGCTCAAAGTTCTTCAGAGAAGTTTTGAATTTCTTTGACCTTAGACCTCAAGACATTGGACCCAATTCCGTGTCAAATGTTTGCAATTTCCAAGTCTTCTGCGAGGTGTACCTTGGAGAGGAGCCAAGTCTGCTTTTGTTCAGAGAACTTTTTTACTTGAACCGGCAGAATGAACGTGCCAACGGGCCTAGTCTTGAGCTTGGCGGCATCTCAATCCAGCGACGGAGAGACTGCTTTTTCCTTATGCTGAGCTGCCGAGTCACCCAAAAGATTGGAACCAGACATGGTTCTCTGTCAGGACACTTCTCCGGCTGATGAGAAGCCTCTGCCCGCTTTCGCGCCTGCGCTTTGAGTCAACCATCATTTGGCGGATAAACGACAACCTGTTGAGCGTCGCCTCTTAATCCCACCATCAAGAAGATTAAAGCTCTTTTGGGAAATGGTTTAAATGGCATCGATCTGGTCTGAGTGCGGGTCACTTGGCGAATACTCCCATTAAGCCGCCGCTCGGCAATGTGTACTTATACAGCGAAAAAGCCGACCCAATGCGTCATAGTCTGACGACTTACCGGATGATGTGGCGGATGCTACAACCCGATCCTTCTTGAAGGAGGGCAATCATTATTAGCAATGCTTTCATATACTTCCTTACGCAAAAAGAACCCGACCCTGCGATAAAGTTACCAATCTTAATAAATATTTTTCCATAGGCCGGTGATAATTTCTGGAAGGTCAAATATGACCATGAGGCTGCCAAACAAGCCAGGGCAGCCAAGAAAACCGAAAGGAAAGCCGCCAAGACGGGAACTTCGAAGAAGAAGAAACCCAGCGCCTCCGATTTGCTCAAATTAGATGACTCTTCTTCAGATGAGGAAGAGGTAATCCCTTACTCTCTTAACTCCTTTGTTATTACTTTATTGACATTTCCGCCTTTCGGGAGGATACAGGGAATAGCCAAGCTCCTGGCGAAGAGGTAACTATAATCTCCTCCGACTCAGAGCCTTTGCCAAAGCACAAAATCCGACGGGTGACCCGGAAAGTAAGATTTTCACATCCTCTAGCTTATCAAGATCCTCAATTTCTTTTGAAGCAACAACAACTTGAAAGCCGGAGGCAGACCCGGACTAGCAAGGATGCAGAACTCTCTTCCGGCTTACCCGACATAAGCAGGAAGCGTCGGACTGAGGTCATCTCCGATTTACGTTCTGTTTATCCTTTGGCGGGTTTAATTAAATCAACCTCTCAATTCATCGACTCCAATTATCAGGATACCTCTCCTTCCTCCGGAGACTCTATGCAATCCAATATGCCGGCCTTCAAGACTGCCCCTGGGTAATATACCTTTTGTTATCCTTATGCTTTGCCTTACTTATATTTTGTACTCACCCTTCTGTTTTGTCCACAGCGTGCAGGTGAAGCCCAGTAAGAGGGCAAAAAAGAATAAGCCATCCGAAGACCCAGTAGCAACTGAACCGGAACTCGGAACAGCTGCCCCTGATGCCTCTACTCATCAACCACCTCCTGAACTGGCATATGAAATTCCAACGCCATCTTCTGACCCGCCTGCCGAAGATACTTTCAACAGCTCCGATAATCCGGAAATTCCTAGCCTGGTTAAGACGACTGACCCGGAGGTTGAAATATTGAAAAGACAGTTTGTTGAACTGGGGCGGCCTACTGTCCTTGCCAGATGTACTGCCAAGGAAGAACTTGTCAAAAGCCGGAAGACCAAACAGGACAACGCTGATTATGCTCACTTAAGCATTGGTGATATAGTCTCAGGCTATCTGAACCAAGTGCATAACAGACGCGACCTGGAAATTGACATGGTGAAACAAATACAGCACAAATCTGAGGTATAACTCATACTATTCTCCACGAATCTTACTTATCAGTACCAGCCCCAAGTCTCGCTTATGAATAAATATGTGTAGACTCAGATACTACTTCTCGTTAGTTCGTCCGGTTTAAAAGAAAATATATTTAACCCGGTCATAATATGATAACTTAGAACATGCGATACACATTAGCCCCCAAGTGTCAAGTATCTTTACTTGTAAAGTGCTTGAGACTTTAATATACATAATCCAGCATTATAAATTAAAATTTTCTTCAGCATACATTAGCCCCCAAGTGTCAAGTGTCTTTGCTTGCAAAGTGCTTAGGACTTAATGATATCTTACCATAACCTTAATTATAACCCGGCGTCAACGCAGGCCTCCACCAGTCAATTTGAGTCGGAGATTGCCGATCTGAAGACACGTCTGGCAGCCCAAGAACTTGAAATTCACAAGGCCAACTCCAAATTTGCATTCAGCGTCTCTGAACAAGAGAAGTTGAAGAAGGATTTTGATGCGGAAAAGAAAATCTGGGCAGATGAAAAGGCCTCACTTGTGACCCGGGCCGAGACGGCAGAAGCAACTCTTGTCGAAGCAACTGCCGAGCTGTCCGGCTTAAAGCGCCAGATATCTCAAATGGTCTCAGCAATCTTCGGTAAGTTACTATGTATAATCATGAATATCACCTTGGTTCCTTTGATGACTATTTCAATTATTATCTCCGGCTTACCTTACATGTATAAACGCAGGCCCTGGAGCACAAACCTCAAGCGAATATGCTTGATCAAGCTTAAGGCGGTGTACACTCGGTGGAACAGCTATACACGGGTCTACGATGCTTTGGCCGTTGTGGCTTTATCAAATGATGCTCCTTATATCCTACAGGATGTGCTCAAACGGCTTGCCGTGTTACCCCAACGGATTCAGGAGCTAAGGCGGGCATCTGCTAGAGCCGGGGCCATAGCCGCCTTAAGCCGGGCCAAAGCGTTGCTTCCAGAGTTAGACCTGGCAGACGTTGCTCTTGGATATCCCAGTTTGAAGGAGGATGGCTCTGTATTCGATGAATCAGACTTCACCACCTATGTGAGAGTCATACGTCCTGTGGCCACCATCATTGGCAATGATATTGATCTTACCAAGTATCAGCCGGGTTACGACAACGAGAACCGGAGGATTCCAACTCCTCATTATGATGACGTGAGCCTGATTCCTCCAACTCGTAAGCATACCTTTGCTCCTGAAGTTGACCCAGCCGGTTTAATAGATGATGAAGCTGAATTTGAAGCTTTAAGCGGCATTGAATGGACCTTGTCAACCTTCCAGGACAAAGCAGCAGACGGAGAGGCGGAGAAGGATAACCCGGAATCTTCAAGCCCACCAAAGGAGTAACTCGCCTGGTGCTATGTCTTTGAAAAAATGATGCTTCATTATTCAGACTCGAGGAGTCTTGTAATAGGGTAGAAAAACCTCTTAACTCTGTCATGCCTTTGCGCATGTTTGTGGTGCTTAATATTGTCATAAGCCGCTATCGTTATATACTGCCGGCTTATGTTAATTGTTCCTTGACGTCCAAAACTTTCTTGCTTTATCCTGTGTATAAAACAAAACAAAAACAGAATTCCTTTGGCGTCTTATCACATCCGGGGTCATATAGAATAGTGATAACCCGGAGTATGAACCAAAACATCATAAAAACAGCCGGTTTATGATCATGACCATAATAATATACCTGCTATCTTATTTGAAGCATACCTTACCGGCTTATGTGATCCCAAAAGCGATAGCTTAAACTTAACTTCGAAAGTTGGCACATATAATGTTTACGGCTCTTAATATTATTTACCCTTACAGAGTAAAATAAATAGTAAACTTAATTTTCAAAGGCCTCTGATTCGAATACGATCAGTAGAACCGTTCCAAAGGGGTTAAGGTAAGATTTGGATACGATCATATAGCCCCCAATGGCTTTGGCGATGTCGATCAAGTGGGTATCGACAGCTATGTTCTCTTTGGTTCGTATACGACTTATGTTTGAACAGGAAGCCCCCAAGTGACCATTATAGTTGTTTAATGACGCTGATTCGAATACGATCCACGTCAGACCCAAAGGGGTTAAGCTATGATTCAAATATGATCAAGAAGCCCCCAAGTAGGTTTGGCAGTACGCCGATCAATTGGGTATCGACAGCTATGTTCTCTTTGGTTCGAATACGACCTATGTTTAAACAGGAAGCCCCCAAGTGACCATGGCTAGATTCAGATATGATCATAAGCCGGACCAAAGGGAAAGCCGGATTCAGATATGACCCGCTCCCTGTTGGTTGTTTCCACCACCTGGTAAAGAAGATATATAAATTTTTAAGGGTGGAAAGAAAAGAGGTCCTGCTTTATTGCTTTCTATAATATATACATTGCTAAAAAAGGAAAAACATATGTATTCTGAGAGCCGGTGGATCAAGTATAGTAGGGCCAAAGATGAGCTATGTTCCATGGCCGGCGGGTCTCTTCCTCCGACTTACGTGAATCTTTGTGTTCTCGAACATCGATGAGGTAGTAAGACCCGTTGTTTTGGTTTTTACTGACCACAAAAGGTCCTTCCCAAGGAGGGGATAGTTTGTGCATATCAGACTGATCCTGGATGAGCCGGAGCACTAAATCGCCTTCTTGAAAAGTTCTGCTTCTAACCCAGCGGCTGTGATAACGGCGCAGGTCTTGCTGGTAAATCGCCAAACGGGCTATTGCCAAGTCTCGCTCCTCATCGAACAAGTCAAGTGCATCCTGACGAGCTTTTTCATTATCAGCCTCAACGTAAGCCGTCACACGGGGTGAATCATGCCGGATGTCACTTGGCAGAACCGCCTCTGCTCCATACACCACGAAGAAAGGTGTATAACCTGTAGATCTGTTAGGCATTGTGTTGATGCTCCATAGCACAGAGGGTAACTCCTCCACCCAACAACCCGGAGTTCGCTGCAAGGGAACTAAGAGCCGGGGTTTGATACCTTTCAAGATCTCTTGATTAGCTCTTTCTTCTTGACCATTAGATTGAGGGTGAGCAACAGCCGAAACGTCGAGCCGGATGTGCTCTCGTTGACAGAACTCTTCCATGGCACCTTTGGAGAGATTAGTACCATTATCAGTTATAATGCTGTGTGGAAAGAAAAAAAATGAAAGATCACCTTTTTCATGAACTGAACCGCCGTGGCTGCATCACTCTTACTGACAGGCTCTGCTTCAACCCACTTGGTGAATTTATCCACTGCCACCAACAGGCGTGTCTTCTTATCCTTAGACCTTTTGAAAGGTCCAACCATATCAAGCCCCGGTCGCAAGCGGCCAAGTAATTGGAATCATCCTCAATTCTTGAGCCGACACATGAGCTCGTCGTGAGAATTTTTGACATCCATCACATTTGCTGACCAGATCCTCCGCATCAGCATGAGCCGTCAGCCAATAGAAGCCATGACGAAAAGCCTTGGCCACCAGAGATTTTGAACCGGCATGATGACCACAATCTCCTTCATGAATCTCACGAAGTATCTCCTGACCCTCCGCAGGCGATACGCAACGTTGAAACGCCCCAGTGACGCTGCGGTGATGCAACTCGCCATGAACAATTGTCATGGATTTGGACCGCCTGATGATTTGTCTTGCCAAGGTCTCGTCCTCAGGCAACTCTCCCCGGGTCATATAGGCCAAATATGGGACTGTCCAATCTGGGATGGCGTGGAGAGCCGCCACCAGCTGTGCCTCCGGGTCTGGCACTGCTAGCTCTTCCTCTGTAGGCACTCTGACAGAAGGGTTATGCAAAACGTCAAGAAAGGTGTTAGGCGGCACCGGCTTATGCTGAGACCCCAGCCGGCTTAAAGCATCAGCCGCCTCATTCTTCCTTCGATCAATGTGCTCTACTTGATAACCTTTGAAGTGCCCGGCCACCGCATCAACTTCACGACGATAAGCCACCATAAGGGGATCCTTGGAGTCCCACATGCCTGACACCTGTTGAGCGACGAGGTCTGAATCGCCCAAGCACCTTACCCGTCTCAAATTCATCTCTTTGGCCATCCGGAGAACATGGAGTAAAGCCTCGTATTCAGCTGCATTGTTAGTACAGGGAAACATAAGCCGGAGCACATAGCAGAATTTGTCACCTCTGGGGGAAGTTAAAACGACTCCAGCCCCCGAGCCTTCCAACTGTCTGGACCCATCGAAGTGAATAGTCCAATACGTGTTATCTGGCTTCTCCTCTGGTGCCTGCAACTCCGTCCAATCATTGATAAAGTCCACCAAGGCTTGAGACTTGATAGCTGTACGTGGCATATACTTCAAACCGTGAGGCCCAAGCTCAATGGCCCACTTGGCGACTCGCCTGTGGCTTCCTGCTACGGATGATGTCCCCAAGGCGAGAACTTACTACGCTTATAGGATGACCTTGGAAATATTGCTTAGCTTCCGACTTGCCATGAACACCCCATAAACAAGTTTCTGCCAATGCGGATATCAATGCTTGGACTCTATGAGCACCTCACTGATGTAATAAACCGGCCGTTGAACCGGATGCTCCTTGCTAGCCTGCTTACGCTCCACCACGATGGCAACACTAATAGCTCGTGAGTTAGCAGCAACATACAACAGCAACAACTCTTTATCAATGGGAGCCGCGAGAACCGGCGGCTCAAACAATTGTCTCTTTAAATCTTCAAAGGCAGCATCAGCAGCCTCACTCCAAACAAAAGTGTCTGTTTTCTTCATCATCTGATACAGTGGTAGAGCCTTCTCACCTAACCGGCTTATCAATCGGCTTAAAGCAGCAACGCGACCCGCCAGTCGCTGAACATCATTGATGCACGCCGGTTTAGCCAGAGAGGTAATCGCCTTGATCTTCTCCGGGTTAGCTTCAATGCCCCTGTTTGAGACCAGGAATCCCAAAAGTTTGCTGCAGTACACCAAATACACACTTGTCCGGTTAAGCATCATCTTATAGACCCGAGATTATCAAAGGTTTCCTTTAAATCAGATATCAAGGTTTCCTTCTCTCGGACTTCACCACAATGTCATCTACATAAGCATGAAAATTGCGCCCAATCTGATTGTGGAGACAATTACAGACACACCGCGATAAGTCGCTGGGCACTCTTGAGCCCAAATGGCATAGATACATAGCAGAAGGCTCCTAACGAAGTAATGAAAGCCGTCTTCTCCTAGTCCTTAACTGCCATTTTGATCTGATGATAACCAGAGTAAGCATCCAAAAAACTCAAACGCTCGCAACCTGCTGTAGCATCAATGATTTGATCAATATGGGGTAGAGCAAAGGGATCAGCCGGACAAGCTTTATTTAAGTCCGTGTAATCTACAGACATCCGCCAGGTGCCGTTCTTCTTGAGCACAAGCACCGGGTTAACCAACCACTCCGGGTGAAAAATTTCCACGATGAACCCGGCCGCTAAGAGCCTGGCGACCTCTTCCCCGATAGCTTTCCGTCTTTCCTCATTGAACCGTCGAAGAAACTGCCTGACCGGCTTATACTTCGGATCAATATTAAGAGTGTGCTTAGCGACTTCTCTCGGTACACCCGGCATGTCGGAAGGTTTCCATGCAAAGATGTCCCGGTTCTCATGGATGAACTCGATGAGCGCGCTTTCCTATTTGGGATCCAAATTGGCACGATCTTGAATCGCTTGGAAGAGTCGCTTTGGAGTGAAGTCGACCAGTTTTGTCTCGGCGGCCGACTTAAATTTCAACGTCGAGTCTTGCTCTGTGGTTGGCTTCTTTAAAGAGGTCATATCCGCTGGGTCAACATTATTTTGATAAAACTTCAGCTCCTCTTCGGCACAAACAGATTCAGCATAAGCCGCATCGCCTTCTTCGCATTCCAAGGCTACCTTTCGACTCCCATGCACAGTGATGGTGCCCTTGTAACCCGGCATCTTGAGCTGTAGATAAACATAACACGGTCGTGCCATGAACTTGGCATAAGCCGGTCGTCCAAACAGAGCGTGATACGGCTCCTAATTTTGACTACCTCAAACGTCAATTTCTCAGCCCTGGAATCATATTCATCTCCAAAGGCTACTTCTAGCTCGATCTTACCAACTGGATATGCCGATTTACTAGGTACCACCCCATGAAAGACAGTGTTGGACGTCCTCAAGTCCTTATCAGTCAACCCCATGCGGCGAAAGGTCATAATAGAGAATATTGATGCTGCTTCCTCCGTCCATGAGCACCTTGTGAATTTATATCCACCAACCTGAGGGGCCACCACCAAGGCCAACTGACCCGGGTTATCAACCTGGAGGGGGTGATCTTCCCTGCTCCATATGATGGGCTGCTCTGACCACCTCAAGTAACGGGAACCGCCGCTCAACAAATTCACAGCCCTCTTATGAACCTTCTGGTCACGTTTGCACAAGTTAGTGGTGAACACATGGTATTGCCCACCATTCAGCTGCTTTGGATGGCTCTGATAACCTGACTGCTGCTGTTGTTGTCCCCCTTGATCGGGTTGCTGCTGATTATAGCCACCTTGACCTCCCTGAAAGCCGGAACTTGAACCGCCACCCGGGCCATGAAAACCACCGGCCCCTGAGCCGCCGCCTGATCCGTGATTGCCATCGAACATGTTGGAATTCTTGAAAGCCTTCATGATCACGCAGTCTTTCCATAAGTGGGTGGCGAGACGCTCCCGAGTACCTTGTCTCGGGCAAGGCTCATTCAGAAGCTGCTCAAGAGATGGGCCTGAACCGCCAGATCGAGGGGGCGGTCTCCCCTTATGTTTCTGGTTGTTACCTTGTGCATTAGCATTGGCCACAAACTCTGGGTTACCCTCCGCCTTACGCTTGTTGCCTCCTTGACTTACAGGGTTATGCTGGTGACCCTTTCCATTGCCGTTCTTCTTTCCCTTCCCTGTATTTTCCTCATCAGACGCAGGATCCTTGGTACTATCAGAATCGGCGTATTTGACTAAGGCTGCCATCAGCGTACCCATATCATTGCAATCACGCTTAAGGCGCCCCAGCTTCTGCCTCAACGGCTCAAAGCGACAATTCTGATGGAGCATAAGTACCGCAGAGCCGCTATCCATCTTATCAGATGAGTGTATTATTTCCTTGACCCGGCGCACCCAACGAGTTGTGGATTCACCCTCCTCCTGCCTACAATTGGTCAAGTCCACAATTGACATAGACTGCTTGCAAGTGTCCTTGAAGTTCTGGATAAACCGGTCTTTTAGCTCTACCCATGAACTGATGGAATTGGGAGGCAAACTTTTTAACCAAGACTGGGCCGTTCCATCTAACATCATGGTGAAATACTTAGCCATTGCTGCGTCACTGACCTCCAATAGCTCCATGGCCATCTCGTAACTTTCGATCCATGCCCCAGGCTGTAAGTCGGCCGTGTAATTCGGCACCTTTCGAGGTCCCTTGAAATCCTTGGGCAGACGTACATCCCGCAGAGCCGGCACCAAACAAGGGACACCCCCGGTTCTAGTGGCCACTCCTGCTCCAACAGAAGTCGTCGGATACTCTAGGAGACCTTCATATGCCGTATGCTGAGCCGCTAACTGAGCTGCCCGTTCGTCCTCCTGACATATTCGGTCCTGCACCGGGTTATAGCCCCCGGGCTGGTTACGACACTGGGCGTTGCTTGATAAAGCTTCTGACTCCATGTGCCTGCTATAACTCGGGCTCCGGTTTTGACGAGGTGCTGGCCAAGGTGGAGGAGTTGAATGAATCATGTCCCTGCTGTAAGAATAGGTCTCCTGCTGCGCCAAGGCCGTCTGAATAAGATCGCTGACCCTCCGGGTTTCCACTGCCGTCGGGTCATCACCGTCCACTGGAAGAGCCGCCAGACGCGCCGATGCTGCCATCAAGTTCTCCGTGGGGTTGGAGAAGTGACCCGGTGGTATTGGTATGTATCGGGGCGGGGCCATACTCCCGTGAGGTGGTGCCATCTCTCGGGGCTGAACCGGTCCTCCAGCTCCGGGTGTCATAAACTGATTGGCTTCGGGCAGGTTGCTAGGACGAGCTCTGGGTGTCGTGAAAAGATTTCGAGGATCGTAAATGTATGCGACGGGACTCGTTTTCGATGTCTCCTTCTCATGACCTCATTGGATGCGTTCAGACTCATATTAAGTGGAAAGCCTCGATCGAGTCGCTACGCCCGTGCGTCCAAAGCCGCCTGCTCCGTAGCTAACCTGGTGTCCTCATCTGCCAAGACCTCCTTGGCCAGGGCTATCTCCTCACGCACCTTTGCCACCTCCGCGTTATGCTCATCTTGATTTGCAGGAATAACCGTGGTGGTTAGCAGGGCCGTCAACTTATCCATGAGATCCATCAAGACTGAGCCGGCGGGCGCCAGGCCTCTCCCCTGCCGCTCGACCCGGACGTTATTGCTGTTGCAGCCGTCGAGTGTTGACCGGGTTGAGTACCAGCCATGAAGACTCCTGCCCAGCTCGGCGGCTCATAGAAATCTGGAATGCTAGATTCGTCAGAACATCCCCCGAGCATGCCCTCTTGGACCTGATACAAAGAATCTGTTGAACCGGTGGACGAATCATCATCCGATGGGACGGCCGTCTCTCCGCCTTCTTTAGATCAGGAAGTTCTTCTCCGTGGACACAGCCCACGAAGGCACGCTTCATGACGGGTTGAACTCGGGCGGGTCTCGCACGCTGAGCCGTCTCGACGAGGTCGGTGCAGTTGTCCGGCTCAGGGCCCGGCTCACAATTCCGGCCGATGAAGACGTGGGTTCCACCAAAGGGGACCCGGTACCCGTACTCGATTGAGTCGGCCTCGGGGCCCCAACCTTCATTGTCGACGTAGATCTTGCCGCGACGACTCTTGGTCATCCGGCCCACTGCGTATCCCTTGAGCCCTTCGAAGCTGCCCTTCAAGAACTCAAATCCACCGTGCGCTGGCCCCACGGTGGGCGCCAACTGTCGTGGAATTGTCACGGCAGATGTCCTCGTGCAAGGACTTAGTCGTGGAGCCATCGCAACTAGGAAGCTTAAAGGGGTTAATCGGGACAAAGGACACGAGAGGTTTTATACTAGTTCGGCCCCTTGCAGAGAAGGAAAGCCTACGTCTAGTTGGGTTGGTATTGCTTGATGTTTCGATGACCAGGGAGCGAAATATGCTATGCCCGGCTCTCGATGGGTTGTTTCTTGCCCTAAGCCTCCAGCAGGTCATCCCCTTATATACACGGGTTGACGCCCTGCGGCTTACAGAGTCCCGGCCGACTTATAGACACTATCCGGCTCGGTAACTAGTTAAATCTACCTTATGATACAAGTCATGCCATTGTGGCGGTTTACTACAATGGGCCTTAAGTCACATTTGGGCCTTAGGCCCTTTATTGAACCGCCATCTTCATGCTTGGTCTTGGGCTTCTTTCTGGTGAATCTTCTTTCCGTAACCCGTCCCCTCCTGGGCGGCTTACACAAATAGTTATATCCCCAACACCAACCATAGCATTAAGATATATTGGTCCCCCTTCAATCCCGTATGCATAAAATTTCTATGCTAGGTTCAAGCTTCTGTCACTCTTGCCCTCCAATACATAGTCCTATCAACATACAACTAACCCTATGGTGTGATCCACGTGCGCGCTCATATGATGGGCACCAAAGGACAACAACATAACCACAAGCAAATTAAATCAATCATAGCAATTCATCAACCACCAATAGGACAACGAAAATCTACTCAGACATCATAGGATGGCAACACATCATTGGATAATAATATGAAGCATAAATTACCATTTTCAAGTAGAGGGTACAACGGGTTGCGGGAGAGTGGACCGCTGTAGATAGAGGGGGGAAGGTGATGGAGATGTTGGTGAAGATGGCGGAGGTGTTGGTGTAGATCGTGGTGATGATGATGGCCCCCGGCGGCGTTCTGGTGCCACCGGAAGCGAGGGGGAGAGAGCCCCCCTCCTTCTTCTTCTTCCTTGACCTTCTCCCTAGATGGGAGAAGGGTTTCCCCTCTGGTCCTTGGCTCCCATGGCATGGGAGGGGCGAGAGCCCCTCCGAGATTGGATATATCTCTCTATTTCTGCGTTCTGTTTTTGGCTCTGTTTCACCGTTTCGCGTATATATGGAGATCCGTAACTCCGATTGGCCTGAAACCTTCGCCGTGATTTTTTTCCGAATTAGCTTTCTTGCGGCAAAAGAAGAGCATCAACCGCCTTACGGTGGGCTCACGAGGGTAGGCGGCGCACCCAGGGGGGCCCTGCCTCGTGACCACCTCGGGCACCGTCTCGCGTGGATTTTTCTTCTGGAATTTTCCATATTTTCTAAAAATAAGCTCCGTCCGTTTTTATCCCGTTTGGACTCCGTTTGATATGGATATTCTGCGAAACATAAAACATGCAATGCATGTGAACTGCACTTTGGATCAATATGTTAGTCCCAAAATAATATAAAAGTTGCCAAAAAGTATATGAAAGTGAATAATATTGGCATGGAACAATCAAAAATTATAGATACGACGGAGACGTATCAGCATCCCCAAGCTTAATTCCTGCTCGTCCTCGAGTAGGTAAATGATAAAAAAGATAATTTTTGATGTGGAATGCTACCTAGCATAATCTTGATCATATGTCTAATCATGGCATGAATATTAAGACACGAGTGATTCAAAGCAATAGTCTATCATTTGACATAAAAACAATAATACTTCAAGCATACCAACCAAGCAATTATGTCTTATTGAAATAACATAGCCAAAGAAAGCTCATCCCTACAAAATCATATAGTCTGGCTATGCTCCATCTTCACCACACAAAGCATTCACATCATGCACAACCCCGATGACAAGCCAAGCAATTGTTTCATACTTTTGACGTTCTCAAGCCTTTTCAACTTTCACGCAATACATGAGCGTGAGCCATGGACATAGCACTATAGGTGGAATAGAATATGATGATGGGGGTTATGTGGAGAAGATAAAAAAAAGGAGAAAGTGTCACATCGACGCGGCTAATCAACGGGCTATGGAGATGCCCATCAATTGATGTCAATGCGAGGAGTAGGGATTGCCATGCAATGGATGCACTATGAGCTATAATTGTATGAAAGCTCAAACTGAAACTAAGTGGGTGTGCATCCAACTTGCTTGCTCATGAAGACCTAGGGTATTTGAGGAAGCCCATCGTTGGAATATACAAGCCATGTTCTATAATGAAAATTCCCACTAGTATATGAAAGTGACAACATAGGAGACAATCTATATGAAGAACATGGTGCTACTTTGAAGCAAAAGATATGAGACTCACTACATGAAAAACATGGTGCTACTTTGAAGCACAAGTGTGGAAAAAGAGATAGTAACATTGCCCCTTTTTTTGCGGGCTTCTTTGGACCCATTTTTTTATTTAGGCTTCATTGGCCCCTCTTTTTTTTGGGCAATGCTCTAATAATGATGATCATCACACTTTTATTTACTTACAACTCGATATTACAACTCGATACTAGAACAAAGGTATGACTCTATATGAATGCCTCCGTGATGTACCGGATGTGCAATGATCTAGCGTAGCAATGACATAAAAACGGACAAGCCATGAAAACATCATGCTAGCTATCTTACGATCATGCAAAGCAATATGACAATAAATGCTCAAGTCATGTATATGATGATGATGGAAGTTGCATGGCAATATATCTCGGAATGGCTATGGAAATGCCATAATAGGTAGGTATGGTGGCTGTTTTGAGGAAGATATAATGAGGCTTATGTGTGACAGAGCGTATCATATCACGGGTTTGGATGCACCGCTAAGTTTGCACCAACTCTCGAGGTGAGAAAGGGCAATGCACGGCATCAAGAGGCTAGCAATGATGGAAGGGTGAGAGTGCGTATAATCCATGGACTCAACATTAGTCATAAAGAACTCACATACTTATTGCAAAAATCTATTAGTCATCAAAACAAAGTACTACGCGCATGCTCCTAGGGGGATAGATTGGTAGGAAAAGACCATCGCTCGTCCCCGACCGCCACTCATAAAGAAGGAAATCAATAAACACCTCATGCTCCGACTTCGTTACATAACGGTTCACCATACATGCATGCTACGGGACTTGCAAACCTGAACACAAGTATTTCTCAATTTCACAATTACTCAACTAGCATGACTCTAATATCACCATCTTTATATCGCAAAACTATTGCAAGGAATCAAACATATCATATTCAGCGATCTACAAGCTTATGTAGGATTTTATGACTAACCATGTGAATGACCAGTTCCTTTCATCTCTCTAAATAGATATAAGTGAAGTAAGAGAGTTTAATTCTTTCTACAAAATATATGCCCAAGCTCTAACAAATATAAGTGAAGCAAAAGAGCATTCTACAAATGGCGGTTGTCTATGTAAAGAGAAACAGGCAATCCAAACTTCAAATGATATAAGTGAAGTGCAATGAGCATTATGTAAATCAACCAAGGACTATCTCATACCAGCATGGTGCATAAAAGAAAAATAAGAACCTAATTGCAAAAGACGCTCCAAGACTTGCACATATCACATGAATGAAACGAATCCGAAAGCATACCGATACTTGTTGAAGAAAGAGGGGATGCCTTCCCAGCATCCCCAAGCTTAGACGCTTGAGTCTCCTTGAATATTTACTTGGGGTGCCTCGGGCATCCCCAAGCTTGAGCTCTTGCCTCTCTTCCTTCTTCTCACATCGAAACCTTCTCAATAAAACACTTCATCCACACAAAACTTCAACAGAAAACTCGGTAAGATCCGTTAGTATAATAAAGCAAATCACTACTCTAAGTATTGTTGAAAACCAATTCATATTTTGTTTTTGCATTGTGTCTACTGTAATATAACTTTTTCATGGATTAATCCACTGATATAAATTGATAGTTTCATCAAAACAAGCAAACTATGCATCAAAAACAGAATCTGTCTAAAACAGAACAGTCTGTAGCAATCTGAACATTCACCATACTTATGATACTTGAAAAATTCTGCAAAAATTAGGAAAAATAAACAAGTTGTTCATCAAGACAGTGCAAAAAGAATCAGAACCATTTGACGTTCCAGTAATAAAATAAATTCACGCACTACAGCCAAAGTTTCTGTCCTGCACCGCACAAACCAACAAGCATTGTAAACATCCTAAAGGCAAATCTTGGCACATTATTTTTATAATAAAATGGAATTGTACAAGGGGATAATTATTTTTATTTAAAAGTTTTTGTAATTAAGATTCACAAAGTTCCCATGGGCCTGAACAAGTTTAAGGACGTCCCCCACTTTCACAATGCTCGTCTCTCTCACTTTCACTTTTCTTTTTGAAAAAGTTTTGGGTTCCACTCTTTATTTTTGTTGTTTTAAAACTATATGAAAGAACTCAACAGAAATAAATGACTCTCTAAAACTTCCGGGTTGTCTCCCTGGTAGCGCTTTCTTTAAAGCCATTAAGCTAGGCAAATAGTGCTCAAGTAGTGAATCCACCCGGATCCCAAGGTATATCAAAGCCAATTTTAATTAGCAATGATTTGTAATTTAGTAGTGAGCACAAAGTAACATACATCAAGCAACAACAAAGTCTAACTCTCTTCCTATGCATCGGCATGTCATAAAAGAACAATTCATGCACACCAAGTAAAGGCCAATGCATAGTATAAGCAGTTTCTTGCAATTCTATCGTGTTGGAAACATAGAGAGGTGGAGACAGAGTTCCTCTCTCATAATAATTGGAAGTAGGAGCAGCAAGCACATGCATATTATATTCATCAAAATCATCATGTGTAGTAGTAAAAGGCAACCCATCAATATAATCCTTAATAAGTGCAAACTTCTCCGATATAGTGTAGTCGGGAGAATTCAAAAAGATAATAGGACTATCATGCGTGGGTGCAATAGCAACAATTTCATGTTTAACATAAGGAACTATAGCAAGTTCATCTCCATAAGCATAATTCATATTGGCATCTTGGCCACAAGCATAGCAAGAATCATCAAAAAGGGATATTTCAAAGGAATTCAAGGGATCATAACAGTCATCATAGCAATCGTCCTTCGGTAAGCACGAAGGGGAATTAAATAATGTATGAGTAGGAGGGTTACTCTCATTAGAAGGTGGGCACGGGTAGCTAATCCGCTCTTCCTCCTTTTGTTCTTCGCTCTCCTCATCATTTTTTTCATCCAATGAGCTCACAGTTTCATCAATTTCTTCTTCCATAGACTCCTGCAAAATATTAATCTCTTCTTGGACAGCGGAGTAGTTCTCAATATATGGTTTAACATAAGGATTAGAAGCATAATTATCATAGCAATATTTAAGTATGGCAAAATTTTCAGATTCGTAAAGAGTAGCACCATACTTTTCAATCAAAGAAGCAATTTCATAAGCACCCTTAAAAGCAACAAATTCTTCAATTTGTTGAACATCATAGTAATTATAAACACCCTTAGCATACGAGGATAAGATTCCATTATCAATAAACTCACATTGGTAGGGAAGGTGTTTCTTAGGGTTTTCAGAACAACAAGTAAAATCATAATAATCGCATAAATTCCAAGCATAGCATTGCAAACGTTGAATTTGACCCCATAATAGTTTCCCTTTTTCAGATATACGGTGTCGCACATAACAAGCATGCTCATCTAAAGATTTGCCCTCAACTAAGCTAGTTGGGGTTTCAGCATGAGCACAAAGGGATCGAAGATGATCCAAGTAATAAGCTTCAGGAGTGTGATAGATTTTGAGTGGTTCTTCAACCATTGGAGTAGTAGGTACAACTAATGTTTTTTGGTATTTTGCGTTTCCTACCCATAACTAAAGATAAAAAATAACTAAGAACAACAAATAAAAATTACATAGTGATAAAGCAAACAAGCACACACGAGAATATTCACCCCACGCTATTGCTCCCCGGCAACGGCGCTAGAAAAAGGTCTTGATAACCCACAAGTATAGGGGATCGCAACAGTTTTCGATAAGTAAGAGTGTCGAACCCAACGAGGAGCTAAAGGTTGAACAAATATTCCCTAAAGTTCTATCGACCACCGATACAACTCTACGCACGTTTAACGTTCGCTTTACCTAGAACAAGTATAAAACTAGAAGTACTTTGTAGGTGTTTTTGGGTAAGCTAGAAAGAAAGTAAAGAGCACAAAAATAAAACTAGGGGTTGCTAAGGTAAAAACACAACTAAAGTAAATATAGCGAGTGTGGAAAAGTGATGGTAGGTGTGGCAAAATTTTCCCTTAAGCAAATGACTACCTTACTAGACCGATAGCAAGTATTATGTGGGAGAGGCCACTGCTAGCATGTCATCCCTTACTTGGAATTCTATGCACTTATGATTGGAACTATTAGCAAGCATCCGCAACTACTAATGTTCATTAAGGTAAAACCCAACCATAGCATTAAGATATATTGGTCCCCTTCAATCCCGTATGCATCAATTTCTATGCTAGGTTGAAGCTTCATCACTCTTGCCCTCCAATACATAGTCCTATCAACATACAACTAACCCTATGGTGTGATCCACGCTACATATGATGGGCACCAAAGGACAGCAACATAACCACAAGCAAATTAAATCAATCATAGCAATTCATCAACCACCAATAGGACAACGAATATCTACTCAGACATCATAGGATGGCAACACATCATTGGATAGTAATATGAAGCATAAAGCACCATGTTCAAGTAGAGGGTACAGCGGGTTGCGGGAGAGTGGACCGCTATAGATAGAGGGGGGAAGGTGATGAGATGTTGGTGAAGATGGCGGAGGTGTTGGTGTAGATTGTGGTGATGATGATGGCCCCCGGCGGCATTCCGGCGCCACCGGAAGCGAGGGGGAGAGAGCCCCCCTCCTTCTTCTTCTTCCTTGACCTTCTCCTAGATGGGAGAAGGGTTTCTCCGGTCCTTGGCTCCCATGGCGTGGGAGGCGAGAGCCCTCCGAGATTGGATCTATCTCTCTGTTCTGCGTTACTGCTTTTGGCTCTGCTTTCACCGTTTGGCGATATATGGAGATCTGTAACTCCGATTGGCCTGAAATCTTCGCCGTGAATTTTTTTCCGAATATTAGCTTTCTTGCGGCAAAAGAAGAGCATCAACCGCCTTACGGTGGGCTCACGAGGGTAGGCGGCGTGCCCAGGGGGCGCCCCCTGCCTCGTGACCACCTCGGGCACCGTCTCGTGTGGATTTTTCTTCTGGAATTTTCCATATTTCCAAAATAAGATCCGTCCGTTTTTATCCCGTTTGGACTCCGTTTGATATGGATATTCTGCGAAACATAAAACATGCAATGAGCGAGGCCTGCACTGCAATCGGATCAATATGTTAGTCCCAAAATAATATAAAAAGTTGCCAAAAAGTATATGAAAGTGAATAATATTGGCATGGAACAATAAAAAATTATAGATACGACGGAGACGTATCACTATGCAAAGAGTCATGACATATATGTATACAGGGAAGGAGCTGGGGCGGGTCCGCATGTGGGAGAGATAGAAAGAGGAGAGTGGTGCACAAGGAGGCAAAGTGTGCTTGTTTGCAGTGGGGGTGGTGTGTGAGGTGAGTGCGCGAGAACCACATAACTAGGGAGATAGACGTTTTGGGCAACTTTTTGTGTGTATGGGAAATATACACTCTACATAGTGCATGTGCTTGGGTAAGAGAGATAGCGGGAGACCTAGAGAGTGAGGGAAGAGATGTTTGCATGCCCGAGAGACATACTGATAGAGACCTATGTTGGGGTCCGGACTTTACAAGAGAGAGGGGTGTTAATGTGCTCGTGTGTTGGTGTTTGGGGGAGAGGACGAATTCTCTATGTGTGTGCGTGTGTGCGTGGTGGTGGTGGGGGGAGGGTTGACTTCAGATAAACAGTGAGGTGTCTATATTTTGAGGGACTTCAGCATAATTGAGATATTGTGCACTCATGGTTGATCAATTTGTTTCACAGTTTGTACTATGAGATAACGATACTTTTGAACATGCGTGATATACCTTGATGTACCAGAATTACAAACCTAAGATTGGAATTTTGGAATTTGACTCCATCATTAGCTTTTGTAATTCATTTAAACGGAGGTACATTTTTTAAGCCGGGATTTCGTGATTTCAAATTCATATATCAAACCTAGAGATATACACATACGGGCATGTTCAAACTTTATAATCATTCACTTTATTCATACACATACACATTTTTGCTTTTGCCATCATATTTAGGATAAACACATTTGGAATTTCATTTGAATCGGACCGTATGATAGTATTTGCTAGTAGTAGCTCAATGATCCATATTTGAATTGAATGGACAATCTAAGTTTTGAGTTGGAGACATTGATTTTCAAAACTTGCACATTTTTTTGCGTGCAAAACAAACAAATTGTCGGCCATGATATCACGATCGCCGTCTTTGAGAGCAGAATACTTACAATTTTAGGCTCCAAAAGCTTTCAAACTTCCGCTCACATCGAAATATCACGCTACCAAAAGTTTAGCCTGCGATATTCCTGTTTTACCCTGCCACATGAACGAAAAAGGGCTGCTTTCAGAACTCCATTGTTTTCCCTCTTTGCCCCAACATTCTTCCACAAAGCCCTCCCTTCCCTCCCCGACCCCCAACCACGGCAAGCCACCGAATCTAGTCCTCCGCCGTAGCGGTGGACCTCACACCCCGTCGGATCTACCTTCCGCACCTTGGAAGCCCCAACTGCCAACTCACCACTTCACCGGAGCCGCTTCAGCGACTGGCTTGTCCATCGCTCCAGATCTTCTTCACCGCCATCATGGTCCACCGCACTGGATCTGCTTAACCGGCGCCCTCGTCCACCACAGTGTAGGCCCTTCACTGACTCCCTCGTCCGCCCCTTTGCTGGCCCTTCATACAAGCCCTCGTCCGCGGCAACAGATCCGCCTCACCAAAAGCACTGTACAACGCGCCCGCCGAAGCCTTCGTCCACTGCATCGGACCCGCTCCACGGATGCCATATTCAACTCCACCGGCCCTGCTTTACCGATGCCGCAGCCTCATCAGGTTATTTTGATTTGTACTCCTTCGGTTTTTCTCTTTATCGTGCAACTATTCACTTACCACAGATGAGCTTTCTTGTATGTCGACAGGCGCCGCAACCATAGCACCGGAGCCGCTTCAGCGACGGCGACAGCCGGCCCAAACCCAACCGCAACACGAGCACAATCGACGATCCTTAGCTATCAAGTATGACAACGATACCCATACGCCGCCGAGAACTAGGTACTATTATCCAATGGCCGGCGCCTACGTTCACTTTCCTAGCATAAGCATCGCACCTTTGAATTTCTTCAGGGCATCATTCAGTTTTTCATGAGACGCGTTATTCTGCTTGCACTTGTAGGGCCATACTTCTGGCAGTGAACATGTTACATGTGCTAAATTACATACCAGTGCACATATAGTTAATATGCTTTAGTTTTGTTCTGATGCCACCTGTTGGTTCCATCAGACTGCTTAATGTTCTCTATGCTTAATTACACATCAGCAAACTAGCATGTGCTTCCGCTGCTTTTTGTTTGTTTTACCCTACATTTTCTGATGCTAGCTATTACATCACTGCTCTGAGCCTCTGTTCATTACTTGTTTGTGTGTTCATGATCTTCCCAAGTTGCATGACTAATTTGATGCTTCTATTAATTATGGAGCTGCCAACCCCATCAAGCAAAATATTTGTTCTTTTGGGGCTGGCACCTCGAACAAGCATAAAAATAGAGGGAAGCAGATATATTGTCGTGTATGCACACACCTTCTTTCATTAGTTTAGATGAACCATTGATGATCAATTCGTACCAAAGGCATGCGATTAAAATTAGTTTTACCTAAATAGATGGTGCAGAATAAACTACAACAACTAGATTTGCAACCACGGATGTCGACGATATCTTCAAAGAACATTGCAACAGCAGCTAGGCTTCACATCAACATATGGTAAGCCACTGTGTTTTAGTACATGTGAAATGTAATGCGAGTGGGCTGCTTTCTTGGCTTGTGCCCTCAACGTGTAATCCTACCGAATTACAAATAGTTCAGTTGTCTACTTTGCTGTATTGCTTGATTCGAATGCATGTTTGTTGTTACGCTATACCTGAGTTGGCCAATGTGTCAGCAGTGCCTGCTGTACTAATGTAAAGAAATGCATGCCTATTTCATTTGAGTCCTTAACTTTTCCTCTCAACTTCATCACAAGACTGTCTTTGTAGTTTATATGAGGCCACACTGTTAAGTGCTTTCTCAGATTATTTCAACTGCTTAGATGCCTTGGCAACTTAAATATAGCAGTTGTACACTCCCTTTCAACTAGGGATGTCAACTGGGTCCCGTTTAATCCCGATTAAAGTCCACTAGTGGTATGATAGTTCAAAAGATTTTTTGTTTTTTGAGGAAAATGAACTAGGAGGTAGCAAAACTAACTAGATGGGACTGATGGATGTCGTTTATTTGCCACTTACATCCCTAGTTTCATCTTACCATTTTAATTTCTTTTCGCTGATGCTGCTTGAACCATTTAAATATAGTTTGCCATGCTCGACAATAATTCGTCCATCGTTTACCATGTAAGCTTATCGCCTGGATCGTGCGATAACTATCTCTTACTTATGTCCAGTGGAAAGCTTTCAGGATGCCGTTCACACTAGGACACAATGTACAACCCTGAATCTATTTGTGGAAGCGGTCGCCATCCATGTTACCAGATGGTAGCAGTTCAAAAGCAACACCGCCGGAGAGCAGTCTGAGCATAGATATTGTAGTGCTCGAGGCTCTACTAGAGGCAGAAAGAGATGATGTGGCTTCCATGAATGAGGTAATCTTTATCTTGAGGCTGGAAATTATGGAATTAGCGACATGTATTATCCAAGCAACCCAAGAATTGGAGGAAGTAAGAATGTTGCATTTGAAGACGGAGGAGGTCCTGCTGTTTCTGTTATCTGAAGCCGAAGGTAATCCCGGTTCTTCTTTAGATAGCAGTTGAAATTGTCATTAGATTATTGTACTTGCATGTTGTGTCATGTCTCTGAATGGATTATGTTGCAAGACCCCCTATGTTGTCCATATGTTGTAATGGTCTGAATTTTTTAGGCGAGGTAATCCTGAGTACTTGTATGATTGACATAAGGTGAACTGTTTTTCGTGTGAGCATATTGTATTGGATGAAATTACTGTTTGAATCAGAGTGTATCCAACCTACTGAATTCGAAGATCACGACATTTCTAAATCATAATCATATATAAAGGTGGAATAAATCTTTGTTGTGGTTTGGAAGAAATAAATAACAAAACTACAATTATCTGTGGATATTCGTGTCGAATACAAATTGATTTGAATTTAGTTTGCGTGTCCTGTGGCAAACGTGAATGCTAATTCTCCCAAGTTTTGAATGAAGCGGCTAAACACCCACTATAATTTGTGGGCTGCCCGAAGCAAGTGTTTGCGAGATGGAAATTATTGTCAACCCCTGACACTTGACATCCTTATCGACCGGATTTACACTGTTGTTGATAGGGGTAGACTAATAACTTCAATCAGACATGACATGACGGCCTCTGAGCCCATTCAGACGCGGTGGGCGCCAAACGTGGGTGGCAAAACACATTTGATTCAAGCTCATTTGAAAGACATGTGTCTCTTCCTCCATTTCCCCATTCATACACGGTGGGCGGCAAAACAAACTCTCCTCGTCCAAAATCGATGTAGGCTAATATTTTAAATAGGGGCAGATGTGTAACTTCCATCAGACGTTACACAACCGCGCTACCTGTCATCCCCGTTCATACACCGTGTGTGCCGACCATGGGCGGCAAAACACCCTCTCCTCACCCGAAATAGTTACCGGCAAATATTTGGGAGATGCGAGATTACCGTCCTATCCCCAACCGACGCGATGTCCGAAATTTTAAACGGGGGATAAGTTCGTAACTTTCCCCCATTTCAGAGAAGCGCGTCCCAAAGTTTCAGATCCCCCCTCCCTCCATTTCCCCATTCATACACCATCGGTGGCACGACAACCTCCGCACTGCGGCCAGCCTCCTCCGTCCGCCACCCCATCCTCCACCTTGCCGGAGCCGCTACCCCTACCCTGTCGTCCACTACAAGAGATGGACGCCTCTCATCCACGGCGCTGGACCATGATCCTTTCATCGCCTCCTCTCGCTTCATCGGCGTCGTCGTCCACCTTGTCATTGCCGCTCATACGACCGCCTCGTCCACGGCAACATGATATATCCCCCGACCCGGCCGTCTGTCGTCTAAAGACTTCTTCCCCGCCGCCGACAGCCATCGCACCCGCAGCACCCTCAACGATCAGCATAGGCCTACACGGTGTCGCAAGAGAGGTGGTACTCTTCCATATGTGCTTAAGTTATTGATCTCACCCGGAAAATAGATCGTAATTTGTTTACTGTACTTTTCTTGTCCGTACCAAATCATAGTGGCTAGTTGAAAGCAAACGTTGGTTGCGAAGTAGCTTTGTCCGGTTTGCACCTTCAGATCCGCCATGGCACGGGCACTATACTCGTAAAGCTTATGGCTTCCCCCCTTTATATTCACTACCATCATCATAGGTGCTTCGTGTCGTGCTAGCACTGCTCCTCAAGACCTCAACCCAAAGCTTACGTGTTGAAATACGAATCTGATATGATGCTCATATCACTAAAACAGAGAACATTTAATTGGTCACCTAATGTTCCTATATTCGTTTCGAAAAGCATGTGCGCCACCCACTAGTCCAGCTAGTTCCACTTTCCTGATTTTTCTCTTGATGCTTAGGGTTTTCCCCTTTTATCTACTCTACTATGATCTGCGTAGGTGCTTTCTGTCGTACTAGCATTACTCCACCCTTCAAGCTAAACAACACAACACTCAGAATTCAAAAGCTTAGTTGTTCAAATATGATTGTGATATGATACTGATATTAGTTAAGCGACACATTTAATTGGTTAGCTAAAGGTCCCACTTGAGTTTCCAAATGCATGTCGCGACATATAGAGAGACATCATAATTGCATTTATTTGTCACTTGTTGACCGTACTTTCTTGTCCATACCAAATCTTAGTTGTTATTCAAAGCAAACATCGGTTGCTAACTACCCTTTGCGCGGTTTGCAGCTTCAGATCTGCCACTCTAACTGCCACGGTCAACACTGTACTCATCATGCTTATGTTTTCGCCATTTTATGATGACCACAATCAGCTACGAGGTTCGTGTCATAATAGCACTGCTCCACTCATCGAGCTAAACAAGCTTAGTTGTACAAATTTATATATGATATTATTGCTGATATTAGTAAAACTGAGAGATGTTTAATTGGTGAGCTAAATGTTCCTACTTTAGTTTCGAAATGCATGTGAGCCACATATGGAGATACTGGAAAGAATAATATTTCTCTGTGCTCTCTGGTTCATCATGGGTGGCCAACCGACATTGTATTGAAAGACTTGTAATATCTTCAATCCGCTTGCTCTTCCGCTCTTCTTTAAGATGATACTCTTCTCTTGCGGTCGATTTGGTCAGGTCGAGTTGTTCTCCTTAGTATATTTTGAATATGTCGGTCAGTCGACTTGTTCTTCTTTACTATATGTTGAAGCTATCATCTGCAAGTGTCATCACTACGAGCTCTCATATTTTGAGTAGTAGGCCACATTATATTAATGCACACAACAAATTACAGCATGCATGGCATCTTTTAAAAGAATTGCATAGATAGCACAAAGGGGTTTACAGGGAGGCAGTATTGGATTAGAATCACTTCTGCATTACAAAGAAAATCTCACTTGTTTTTATGTTTTCATGCAAGTCAGATATTGAACATTATAAAAATGAATATGAGAATGGGTGCACGAGAGGAATATTGCGGAACAATCCACTGGCTAACAAACTTGGCATGGTGGAGGATGGCCTATCTTATTCACCCATCAAGGTGCTTGCTCTAACTTTGCAAAGTTGAATTGGTCGCACATATTTTGCATCTGACCTCTTGCATTACTTCTACTTTGTTATACCATCTGCTTAGTTTAAGCATCATATATGATTATATGCCATACCTATCCATTTTCTGTACCTATTCCATGTGTCGTCACACTATGTTTTTCCAGTCAAATGTTGTTCTTTCGTAATAGATGTCCAAAAGGAAGAGGGTGAGTGCAGATCCTCAAGGAGTACAAACTAGGTATTTGTAAAAGGTAGTGATACCTGTTAAATCAGATAGATCAGCATCCATAGAAAACACAGGCCCAACTGTACCACACTTTACCCCTACTCCAGTGGCCAAACCCCTATTAGAACTGCTGGGAGCCCAACGTCAGGTACTGTCTATGATATCAATTCAAAATTTGAACTCCTAAATTTCCGCTTGTGCCTTACCTTGTCTCTTGTATGAAAACTAATTTCAGATGAATCTCCTTCCTCAAAGGATCATACGATCTCAAAACAATAATGGGCTCTGCATTGCTCTTGTCAGTACCTCTCTCCCTTTTGCCTTGTAACGCTGTACTTAATTAATTGCTATTTGATTATGTATCATCGATCTGCTTTGAGCTTCATTATCCTCTGTTTCTTCCAATATTATTTGATCTATATTTACTCTTTGCAAAATGTAGAATAATGGCAATGCTTATAAATAATTTTCTTTGGGGAATTTATTGAATTATCCTTCCATCAACATGGAGAAGGGCTTTGTCCAACCCGTATTAACATGTAATGTAAGTTCATCCTTCTCAAGCCTTCAAACTTTGTTCTAGTATAGATTTGGATAGGCATCATTTCCTCCACTGCTGTTTGCTTTGCTGTTTACATCTGATTGGATGTTTGCAACAACTACTAGTTTCAAATTGTAGTTGTAAAAACATGTTCCTTATGCAGAACAGATCCATTTATTTGCTTACATAATTGTGAAACCTGTTACGTGTCTCCTTGTTTCTCTTTCAGAGTCGTATCTCTTACTCCAGGCACAACTTTAGGGAAGATAGTGAGCCAAACCATCTTGAGGACAGCGAGATGAACCCAAGGTCCTATCTTGATGAAGACAGTGAGTTGAAGCTACTCACCAGCAGGTGTGAGACAACCTCTATGCATTCGCTGCCTCAATCAGTTCGACTTCTTTAGTCTCAACTTAAAGCGGAAAGGCTTGCTTCAGCTCAGCTTCGACTTGAAGTTAAAGATGCAATGAAGATGTCAGAGGACTGCCATGCGCACCATCATGCCTTAAATCTAGTGTTGATGCATCTATCATTGACACAACTGAGGTCCACTCAGCTTCTTCAGCTGCTTGCGGGGCCCGAGCTTGCCAGGCCTAGTGCCTTCTGCAGTGCTCTCAGTTTTGTATATTCTTTTGTCGGCACATTTATTTGCACTGGTGGCGAACTTTGATGCCCAGTGGATGTAATATGTGATAGCCGTGATAGCCTAGCGTAAGTTGCTTGCTTATTTATTTCCTTGTTGTCTTGTTTATTTGTTTGCTTGTAGTCATTGCAGTTCTTTTTCCGCGGTTTGCTAGTGGCTGCAATAACCTATTTTTTAAAACTAGGATACAATAACCATGGGCTAATATTTACTGTAGTGACACTGGGCCTCCTACGGGCCATAGAAACAGTGGGCCTTCTATGGGCCGTAGAAACAATGGGCCTTCTACGGGCCGTAGAAACAAAGGGCCTTCTACGGGCCGTATCATCAATGGGCCTTATACGGGCAGTATGATAACACGGGCCAATAACAGGCCGCATTACGGCTGTAAACGGGCTAGAGTTGGAACCGTTCGTTCATGGGCCGACCATAACGGGCCATCATTAATAGGCTGTATTTCATGACTCTATAAAGACGGGCCAACGTATTAACGGACCACAAACGGGCCGACTGTAACCACTGGCTGAATTTGGCCCACAAGCAGAAAATGACAGTAACGGGCCGTAAGTAAACGAATGCTAAAAATGAGCCCAAGAATAAATGGGCTCCGAGAAGGCCGAAAGATAACATGGGCTGGAAACGGCCCAACGGAATAACGGGCCGTTAATGGGTATAAAGTGATACATCGTTCATTACGGACCAGCCACCACGGGCCGTTAATGGGTGTAAAGTGATACATTTGTTCATTACGGACCAGTTTCACCACGGGCCGTTAATAGGCCAAGAGTTACATAGGGCCTCATATGGGCGAAGACGTCATGGGCCATACATGGGCGAAGTGAAAACGGCCGAATCGTATTGGGTGGCCCAGATGACGCCATCGGGCCTAATTCGGATAGGGCGAACGGGCCTTGGGTTAGCGGGCTGTAAATGGGCTATATGCGAACAGGTCGTTAACAAGCTTTCCATGGGCGGCCCGCCACCTTTGACCAAGTCAAACGGGCCGCCTTTTCACGTGAATGGGCCTCTGTTGGGCCATGCCACGTGTCGACGTATCATAGGCGCCTTCTACGTGCAAAGGAGTGGATGACATCCGTCCCAACGATGAGCCGACATCGTGTTTCCTCCAGCCAATGATGATTTTACATGGAAAATCCCCATTGGTCGGGGCTGTTAACGGGTTATCGGATCCAAAACCCGACCCGATAGCTTAACGGCGTTCCGTTACGGTGGATGCCACGTGTCGGTCACCCTTGACGAAAGCACTTCTGTGACGCGAGATTTATCATCATGGAAGTGGACACTTCCGTGATGATAATTTAGGTAATGTCATGGAACACTTCTACGACATCACAGGTATGACTATCTTGATTATGTCATAAAATCGTCATGGATGTACATGCATGACAAAAAACGCGACCTACTGTGACAAACACGTATCATCATGGAAGTGTATTTTTTTTGTAGTGTGTGTATCTCTCTCCACTGCTGAATCTGAATACATTGTCTTCTTTGGATCTTCTGCGGCCGGCTTCTATGGATGAAGCAAACTCTCAAGGACTATGGCATCCACGAAGCATGTGCCACTCTCGCGACAATGAAAGCGCCATCAAGATTGCCAACAACCCAGTTCAGCACTCGAAGACAAAGCACATTCAGATCCGTCATCACTTTCTCAGAGATCATGTCATGAAGGAAGATATTGATATCATTCACGTCAACACTAAAGAGCAATTGGCAGATATCTTCACAAAGCCCTTGGATGAGAAAAGGTTTTGCAAGTTATGGTGTGAGCTAAATATCTTGGAATCCTCAAATGTCCTGTAATTGGACACACATCCTAACGCTTATGCATGTTGATGACTTAGATGTGCAACACACAAAGTAACGTATATCTTCAATCAATGAAGACATACACTCTAAGTGTGAATACATTAATGCGGGATTTGACTTCAGAGCGCCACGATAATTGTGCGCCATGTCTGGGTCTAATACTTCCTATACGGTGGGTAATGCCACCACCAAATTCTTATTGGAGTGTTTCTTTTAGCATCATATTTGCATAGTCTTCAACATTGATTTGACTTCGAGGTTCATCTTCACAATGTTGAGTTGGTCTGGTATATATATTTGTGTTCTGTCCTCTACTGCATTCACTTATAGCTATGTCTTCATACTTGAATCTTTATTGATCTAAGTGAATGTGATCGGACACTAACCTCTTCTGTGCTTCTTCCTGAAATTCTTTCTGTCCAAATCATATGCATTCTATTGAAACCTGTCGATTGTCTTCTCCGAGTCCTTGTCAGCAGAAGACAAAGGGACAAACATTTAAATATGTTTTTAATGCCATATCCTTTTGCCAGAATATTGGAGAAGCCGGAACGACCACCCGACAATCCAGGTGTGCGTGGGAACATGGAACAACTTACAATAAGTTGCATGCAAGCCACATGTCCTTCAGATGTGAACCGCCAGGGGCACCTGCGTAATTACGCTGTGCTGCCCCCTTCCATATAAATACACACTCACCACGGTCAAATCTTTTCTTCCACCTCGCCACCTCACACAAACCCTAGCGCCTCCGCTAGCTGGCGTCGACGCTGGAGACGAAGCGCTTAGCTGCCGCGACTTCTTCGACGCCGTCCTCACGCCGGCCGCGGACCTCGCCCTCCCCGCCGCCGCCGTAGGTGTCTTCCGCCGCCAAGTTAGGGCGTGGGAGATTGAACTACTCGGTTTCTAACTCTACCTCGTCTAGCAGTTCGTCAGCGGTAATTAAATCTCACTTTTTACTACCTTTTAGATCCGTCAAATCCATCCACTTCCACCAAAAGTGGTTTCTACACTTCCAAATCTGGGTCCATCTTTATCTGCATCTCATATCATGCTAAGTATATTCACTTATGCTTCATAACTAGTTAGATTCCTCACTTGTACTTATTCATGGATTCATACAAATCTAGAACCAACTCTCTTCAAATAAGTGAATGTCTTCGCACTATGAGGTCAATGTCTTCAAACTGATTTATCTTCAAAATCTTCTGAGAATGCATATGACCTCTTCCCCTTCCCTCGCACCTCTAATGCTGTCACAGGTACATGTCAGTGGGAGAATCCCTTGGTTCTCATAGTCTGCATTCATTTGCAGAGTTCTTACAGTGTCATATACATTCCCCTGAAGACAGCTCTTGTCTGACCAGCAGAAGGAAGCTATTCACCGTTCTGAAGCCATTCAGTCTGAATACAATGGAAACTGAGAAATCAGCAAGAAAAGGCGGCATGCAGCACCGTGGAGATACAGCTAAGGATTTACCTCCAGATCTGTTTGAGCTGTACAAGTTAGATCCTGAGGAAAGCTATGGCCAGTGCAAGACCTGAGTCCAATGGATTAAAAGATATTGGGCTGAACAATGGTTCAAGTATAACTTCGTAAAACCTGAATATGCAGAGAAGAATGCTATCAAGCGCCCATGGGGAGATATTATGTATAGAAATCTGCATCCCAAGTCCAAGTCTGAAGCCATTGCTCAAGGCTTCTACCAATGCATGGTCCGAGGACTGAAGTGAGAGAATGCCGGCCCATCATCTATGCTATGGTGTCGCGAAGACAATCTATTCAAGCACAACTATCAATTTGCCAAGGAGTCAACTGTGAAGAACAAAATGGACCTGGGACTCAACTTTAACCCTGGTCCATCTGCTTCAAGGGCTGATGGCACACGCGATGCCAATCAAAATGTCATTGGCCCCTTCAACAACTTCGATGGCCTCCTCTCTCACATAGCTGCTCAGAGGGCTACTGTGGAGCAATCAGCTGATGACGCAGATTCTGAAGATGCGCCAGCTCCACCAAAGCAGAAAAAGAAGAAATCAAAAGCTTCAAAGCCCTCTGCCGCACCAAAAGCTTCGATTGTGAAGCCATTTGCCACTGCACCTCCTGAACCCAGTCTGCAGTCTGAAGATCTGTCTCGTGTCTCCAAGAGGACCGAGAAGACCAAGAAAACCAAGAAGCCCAAGAATATCTCTGGGCATGAACTAACTCCAGCTGCCGTTCTGCGCAATGAGGATGACACCATTGATCTATCCAGCGATGAAGATCTTGGTGATGATGCCCTTGATTTGCTGATCAAGAGCAAGCAAGAGGCAGAGATATTCAACGATCTGCCCCTCTTTGATGTTGATATACTGAATAACTTCATCGATGAGTGGTTCGATGACCAAAGCATCAATATTGATGATCTTCAGTTGCCCGTTGACATAAGCGTCACATTTCATGGAGCCATTGCTAATGAGTTGGCCTTGGCTCAGAAGATAGTCGAGCTCAAGAAAAAAATTGATTATGAGAAGGCTCACTTCAAGAAAAAACATGGCCAAGCTTAGCGCGGCAGATGTTCAGATCTTCAAGAAGATGTTGCATGACTCAAGGAACAATTTCACAAGAAGCATGAAGAAGCCAAAGGCTCTCGAGAACGCATGAAGTACTTTGCACAAAAATGTGTTCAAGCACATAATGAAGCTGAAAAGCAAAAGTCTCTTGGGCGTCCTGGCATCGACCCCAAGATGGCTACCAAACAAAAGAAGTCTGTTGTGGCACAAACTGAAGCACCAAGGCAGGAAGAACCTTGCATTGTCTTCCCTGCCAACATGACAGGCTCGAAGCCTAAGGTCACCTCAGCAACTTCAGAGCTAAAGAAGACGTGGGCAGCTGAAGCCGAAGCCAAGAAACGCAAGCACAAGAATGCTTCTAATGATGCACCATCGAAGAAGAAATTGAAGACAAATTCTTCAAAGAAAGAGCATGCTGCCGCCACTGAGCCCTTCAATGTTGAACCCATCTCTGTTGCTCTTCCTGCTTCAAACAACCAAGAGCGTCGCTTGGTAATCCATGAGCTTGCTTCCACAGAGGGCACTGAAGATGAAGAAGTTCTAGTTGTCGACCCCATCACAGCTGAAGACATTGGTCGTGATGACAATGTTGGAGATGATGAAGTCCTTCCTCAACTTGAGCACAAGTTGGTATCATCGCCTGTTCTTACGAACAACAAACTCATCAGTATTGGTCGTTCCTTGACGCCAATCACTCAGGATGATTCATGGGCCGATTGCCCTCAACATGACACCCCCATTCATGATGAGACACCCAGAACTCCACCACCTCAAGTCACCACTCCGGTGCTTGACGATGATAACTAGATGGTGCAGACCACTCCATCACCACATGCATCACCCGCTTTCCGCAGGCTTCGCAAAGGCCCCAGGCCACAGGTCACCATGTCGAGCATTCCGGAAGGGGAAGTGCAACAAAGCTCAGTAGCACGTCAAGTGTTTCCTGAAGCCACCCCAACTGCGAATGTCTCTGAGTCTGAAGCCAAAGCTGCTGAAGACATTCCGGCTGCATCAGCCAATGAAGATCAAGGAGAAAGAGAAGAAGAAAGAGTTGCCACACCCTCAGCTACAGATCAAGTCATTCTCGAGGAGAATGTGACTGTGCCCGACCCTCCTGTCATTGAACAAATGGAGGTTTAAACCACTTAGGCTACCACAAACAATGATGCTGAAGCCAATGACATTGTCATGGCCGAAGACAATGTGGAGCCTGAAGCAAATGTAGTGCCTGAAGCTCATGTGCAACCTGAAGACAATGTAAATGCTGAAACCACTGCTCCACCTCCTAGGTCTCACAACATTGAACATACCTTTGATCATGGACAACTGGTCACTGTGAAATGGCCTATCTTGGTTCCTCCCACTGCTCCCGGACCACGGTATGACTATCATGTGGAGCAGAGGCCTCAGGTTCAGCCAAGGCTGCCAAGGCTTCCAAGTGCTGCTACATCATCAGGATCTTTCAACATCAATAGCTTCAAAGCACACAACACCTTCTTCGACAGCCCTAAGAATCCATACTCGAAGCCAAAGATCTCTTCTAATTGATTTTGGAGCTATTAGAAGTGCACCTACTACTCCTGCATTCTATACAATCAAGAGCGAATCTTTCCACACATGCGTCTTGACTGTGAAGCTATTGCTGGGCTGCCCTGTCTTGAAGAAGCACTTGACTGCTTTAGGGAGGTTGGTCTTCTGCCGTTCGTTACGGATGAAGAGAACTGGAATGAAGAGCTTCTGCTGCAGTTCTATGCTACACTTCATATTCATGGCTACAACAGCGATCCGAAGACATGGATCCTTGAGTGGATGACAGGAGATGTGCATCATGAAGCCAAAGCTCACGACATCATCGAGCTTACTTCCCTGCCCACTCCAGGTGAGTTGTATGAGCCTGGTTGTCAGCTTCACAGGAATGAACTATAGAGTATGTTTCAGAGGCTTGAACCCAATATGAGCGAGATGCTCAGCATGATGAAGCCACTGCCCCAAGACGCTGAATACCCCAAAGAGTTTTTCGTCAAAGACCTCGAGTAATTGCCCCGCACAGTTTATCATATTCTGAGGCGTACTCTATGGCCAATCAAGGGATATACTTCTAAAGCCAAACTAGAAGGAGCCATGAAGACTTTGGTATTCTATATCGTCAATGGCATCAGATTCAACACCCAGGATTTTTTCATCAGACAACTTGCTGCATCTGGGATTGATCTGTTTGGTTTGATGTTTTATGCTCCATGGGTGATGCGCCTAATCAAACTCCATTCTTGTGTTGACTATCAGCCCTCAGCGCGCAACCATCTTGTCTTTCTGCCTGAGGTTGATCTGTGCGTTGAAGCCATCTACCCCGAGCCTGCCAAGGAACCTCTATATCTTCGTAATGTTGATCATCAAAGCTTCACGCAACCAACGGAGGGAATTCATGTTCCAAATGCTGCAACTCCAACTTATCCTCTAGCTGGCAATATGTGTGTGCCCCATCGTGCAAACACCGAAGCCACTGATAGTACTATTGCTCAAAGGCCTCGGAAGCGTTCTCGTGTGTTCAATGATCGAGAGCTTCTTGTGGCCTTACATCAGAAGCAGGATAAGCATCATGACTGGATCAAGCGTCAGATGCAGAGTATCTTGGTGGAGTTCAATCGCATTCGGAACTTGGCCACCGAGAACTCATTTGTTGCCCATGAAGCCTGTCGGCGGTCCTGGAAGAGTCTTACACTGCTCTGTCCTGAAGCTGATCTTCGCGAAGATGGCTTCACTAAGGACTTCAAGTTTGATTCCAGGCCTCCCACGAATGCAAGCTGGCGTCGCACTCCCTCAATAGAAGATTCTGAGTATTCATCTTCGGCTGCTACTGTTGTTGCAAGAGTCATCGATGAAGAAGACGATGCCACTTCACTAACCATGGCTTCACTGCATCTCGACACTGCACCAGGCCCGTCTGCACCACCAAACTCCAACGCCGACCCTGTGCTACCTCTTGAGCATTGCGTTGGATTTCCTTGAAGAGGAAATGATGATGCAGCAAAGTAGCGTAAGTATTTCCCTCAGTTTTTGAGAACCAAGGTATCAATCCAGTAGGAGGCTACGCGCGAGTCCCTCATACCTGCACAAAGCAAATAACTCCTCGTAACCAACACGATAAGGGGTTGTCAATCCCTTCACGGTCACTTACGAGAGTGAGATCTGATAGATATGATAGGATAATGTTTTTGGTATTTTTGTGATAAAGATGCAAAGTAAGATAAAAGCAAAGTAAAAAAGCAAAGATAATAAACAAGTGTAGGAAGATTAATATGATGAAGATAGACCCGGGGGCCATAGGTTTCACTAGTGGCTTCTCTCAAGAGCATAAGTATTTTACGGTGGGTGAACGAATTACTGTTGAGCAATTGACAGAATTGAGCATACTTATATACTTATGAGAGTATCTAGGTATGATCATGTATATATGCATCACGTCCGAGACAAGTAGACCGACTCTTGCCTGCATCTACTACTATTACTCAATTATCGACCGCTATCCAGCATGCATCTAGAGTATTAAGTTCAAGAAAACAGAGTAACGCCTTAAGCAAGATGACATGATGTAGAGGGATAAATTCATGCAATATGATAAAACCCCATCTTGTTATCCTCGATGGAAACAATACAATCGTGCCTTGCTGCCCCTCATCACATCGGGAAAGGACACCGCAAGATTGAACCCAAAGCTAAGCACTTCTCCCATTGCAAGAAAAACCAATCTAGTAGGCCAAACCAAACTGATAATTCGAAGAGACTTGCAAAGATAACCATTCATACATAAAAGAATTCAGAGAAGATTCTAATATTGTTCATAGATAATCTTGATCATAAACCCACAATTCATGGGTCTCAACAAACACACCGCAAAAAGAAGATTACATCGAATAGATCTCCACAAGAGAGGGGGAGAACATTGTATTGAGATCCAAAAACAGAGAAGAAGCCATCTAGCTACTAACTATGTGTTGGGGAACGTAGTAATTTCAAAAAAATTCCTACGCACACGCAAGACCATGGTGATGGCATAGCAACGAGAGGGGAGAGTGTCTGTCCACGTACCCTCGTGAGACCGAAAGCGAAGCGTTATAACAACGCTGTTGATGTAGTCGTGCGTCTTCACGATCCGACCGATCCAAGCACCGAACGTCACGGCACCTCCGAGTTCTGCACACGCTCAGCTCGATGACGATCCCGGACTCCGATCCAGCAAAGTGTCGGGATGAGTTCCACAAGACGACGGCGTGGTGACGCTGATGATGCTCCACCGACGCAGGGCTTCGCCTAAGCTCCGCGACGATATGACTTCTCCGCGCAGGCTTCGCTTAAGCTCCGCGACGATATGACCAAGTGGAATATGGTGGAGGGGGCACCGCACACGGCTAAGGAACGATCCGTAGATCAACTTGTGTGTCATGGGGTGCCCCTGCCCCGTATATAAAGGAGCAAGGGGGTGCGGCCGCCCTTGAGAGGCGCTGCTGGAGGAGTCCTACTCCCACCGGAGTAGGACTCCCCTCTCTCCTAGTTGGACTAGGACTTGGGGAAGGGGAAGAGGGAAGGGTGCGGCCCCTCCCCTAGTCCAATTCGGACTAGGCCATGGGGCGCGCGCCTGCCCTAGGCAGCCCTCTCTCTTTCCCAGGCCCAATAAGGCCCAATACTTCTCCCGGCGAATTCCCGTAACTCTCGGTACTCCGAAAATACCGAATCATTCGAACCTTTCCGAACTCCGAATATAGTCGTCCAATATATCGATCTTTACGTCTCGACCATTTCGAGACTCCTCGTCATGTCCCCGATCTCATCCGGGACTCGAACTCCTTCGGTACATCAAAACTCATAAACTCATAATATAAGCATCATCGAAACCTTAAGCGTGCGGACCCTACGGGTTCGAGAACTATGTAGACATGACCTAGAACTATTCTTGGTCAATAACCAATAGCGGGACCTGGATGCCCATATTGGCTCCTACATATTCTACGAAGATCTTTATCGGTCAAACCGCATAACAACATACGTTGTTCCCTTTGTCATCGGTATGTTACTTGCCCGAGATTCGATCGTCGGTATCCAATACCTAGTTCAATCTCGTCACCGCAAGTCTCTTTACTCGCTCAGTAATGCATCATCCCGTAACCAACTCATTGGTCACATTGCTTGCAAGGCTTATAATGATGTGCATTACCGAGAGGGCCCAGAGATACCTCTCCGACAATCGGAGTGACAAAACCTAATCTCAAATACGCCAACCCAACATGTACCTTTGGAGACACCTGTAGTACTCCTTTATAATCACCCGATTACGTTGTGACGTTTTGTAGCACCCAAAGTGTTCCTCCGTAAACGGAGTTGCATAATCTCATAGTTACAGGAACATGTATAAGTCATGAAGAAAGCAATAGCAACATACTAAACGATCAAGTGCTAGGCTAACGGAATGGGTCAAGTCAATCAGATCATTCTCCTAATGATGTGATCCCGTTAATCAAATGACAACTCATGTCTATGGTTAGGAAACATAACCATCTTCGATTAACGAGCTAGTCAAGTAGAGGCATACTAGTGACACTCTGTTTGTCTATGTATTCACACATGTATTATGTTTCCGGTTAATACAATTCTAGCATGAATAATAAACATTTATCATGAAATAAGGAAATAAATAATAACTTTATTATTGCCTCTAGGGCATATTTCCTTCAGTCTCCCACTTGCACTAGAGTCAATAATCTTGTTCACATCATCATGTGATTCAACACTAATATTCACATCTGTATGTGATTAACACCCATAGTTCACATCATCATGTGACCAACACCCAAAGGGTTTACTAGAGTCAATAATCTAGTTCACATCGCTATGTGATTAACACCCAAAGAGTACTAAGGTATGATCATGTTTTGCTCGTGAGAGAAGTTTAGTCAACGGGTCTGTCACATTCAGAGCCGTATGTATTTTGCAAATATTCTATGTCTACAATGCTCTGCACGGAGCTACTCTAGCTAATTACTCCCACTTTCAATATGTATCCAGATTGAGACTTAGAGTCATCTGGATCAGTGTAAAAAGCTTGCATCGATGTAACTCTTTACGACGGGCTCTTTTATCACCTCCATAATCGAGAAATATTTCCTTAGTCCTCACTAAGGATGTTCTTGACCAACGTCCAAAGGATCTACTCCTAGATCACTATTGTACTCCTTCCCAAATTCAGAGCAAGGTATACAATAGGTCCGGTACATAGCATAGCATACTTTATAGAACCTATGATCGAGGCATAGGGAATGACTTTCATTCTCTTTTCTATTTTCTGCCGTGGTCGGGATTTGAGTCTTACTCAATTTCACACCTTTGCAACACAGCAAGAACTCTTTCTTTGACTGTTCCATTTTGAACTATTTCAAAATCTTGACAAGGTAGGTACTTATTGAAAAACTTATCAAGCGTCTTGAGCTATCTCAATAGATCTTGATGCTCAATATGTAAGCAGCTTTACCGAGGTCCTTTCTTTGAAAAACTCCTTTCAAATACTCCTTTATGCTTTGCGTAATAATTCTACATTATTTCCGATCAACAATATGTCATTCACATATACTTATCAGAAATGTTGTAGTGCTCCCACTCACTTTCTTGTAAATACAGGCTTCACCGTAAGTCTGTATAAAACTATATGCTTTGATCAACTTATCAAAGCGTGTATTCCAACTCCGAGATGCTTGCACCAGTCCATAGATGGATCGCTGGAGCTTGCACATTTTGTTAGCACCTTTAGGATTGACAAAACCTTCTGGTTGCATCATATACAACTCTTCTTTAATAAATCCATTAAAGAATGTAGTTTTGACATCCATTTGCCAGATTTCATAAAATGTGGCGATTGCTAACATGATTCGGACAGACATAAGCATCGCTACAGTTGAGTAAATCTCATTGTAGTCAACACCTTGAACTTGTCGAAAACCTTTCTGCGACAAGTCGAGCTTTGTAGATAGTAATACTACTATCAAGATCTGTCTTCCTCTTGAAGATCCATTTATTTAACATGGCTTGCGATCATCGAGCAAGTCAATCAAAGTACATACTTTGTTCTCATACATGGATCCTATCTCAGATTTCATGGTCTCAAGCCATTTCGCGAATCTGGGCTCATCATCGCTTCCTCATAGTTCGTAGGTTCATCATGGTCTAGTAACATGACTTCTAGAATAGGATTACCGTACCACTCAGTGCGGATCTTACTCTGGAAGACCTCACGAGGTTTGGTAGCAACTTGATCTGAAGTTTCATGATCATCATCATTAACTTCCTCACTAATTGGTGTAGGAATCACTGGAACTGATTTCTGTGATGAACTACTTTCCAATAAGGGAGAAGGTACAATTACCTCATCAAGTTCTACTTTCCTCCCACTCACTTCTTTCGAGAGAAACTCCTTCTCTAGAAAGTATCCATTCTTAGCAACGAATGTTTTGCCTTTGGATTTGTGATAGAAGGAGTACCCAACAGTTTCCTTTGGGTATTCTATGAAGACGCACTTTTTCCGATTTGGGTTCGATCTTATCAGGTGAAAACTTTTTCACATAAGCATCACAACTCCAAACTTTTAAGAAACGACGGCTTAGGTTTAATGCTAAACCATAGTTCATACGGTGTCGTCTCAACGGATTTAATGGTGCCCTTTTAAACGTGAATGCAGCTGTCTCTAATGCATAACCCCAAAATGATAGTGGTAAACCGATAAGAGACATCATAGATCGCATCATATCCAATAAAGTGCGGTTACGACGTTCGGACACACCATAACATTGTGGTGTTCCAGGTGGCGTGAGTTGTGAAACTATTCCACATTATTTTAATTGAAGACCAAACTCGTAACTCAATTATTCATCTTCGAGATCAGATCGCAGAAACTTTATTTTCTTGTTACGATGATTTTTCCACTTCACTCTGAAATTCTTTGAACCTTTCAACTATTTCAGACTTATGTTTCATCAAGTAGATATACCCATATCTGCTCAAATCATCATGTGAAGGTTAGAAAATAAAGATACTTACCACGAGCATCAACACTCATTGGATCGCATACATCGGTATGTATTATTTCCAATAAGTCAGTAGCTTGTTCCATTGTTCCGGAGAACGGAGTTTTAGTCATCTTGCCCAAACGGCACGTTTCGCAAGTATCAAATGATTCATAACCAAGTGATTCCGAAAGTCCATCAGCATGGAGTTTCTTCATGCGCTTTACACCAATATGACCTAAACGGCAGTGCCACAAATAAGTTGCACTATCATTATTAACTTTGCATCTTTTGGTTTCAATATTATGAATATGTGTATCACTATGATCGAGATCCAATGAACCATTTTCATTGGGTGTGTAACCATATAAGGTTTTATTCATGTAAACAGAACAACAATTTATTCTCTTACTTAAATGAATAACCGTATTGCAATAAACATGATCAAATCATATTTATGCTCAACGCAAACACCAAATAACATTTATTTAGGTTTAACACTAATCCCGAAAGTATAGGGAGTGTGCGATGATGATCATATCAATCTTGGAACTACTTCCAACACTCATCTTCACTTCCCTTCAACTAGTCTCTGTTTATTCAGAACTCTTGTTTGAGTTACTAATCTTAGTAACCTAACAAGTATCAAATACTCAGGGGATACTATAAACACTAGTAAGGCACACATCAATAACTTGTATATCAAATATACTCTTGTTCACTTTGCCATCCTTCTTATCCACCAAATATTTGGGGTATTTCCGCTTCAAAGACCATTTCCTATGCAGTTGTAAGCACTCGGTTTCAGGCTTTGGTTCAGCTTTGGGTTTTTTCATGGGAGTGACAACTTGCTTGTCATTCTACTTGAAATTCCCTTTCTTTCCTTTGCCCTTTTCTTGAAACTAGTGGTCTTGTCAATCATCAACACTTGATGCTCTTTCTCGATTTCTACCTTCGTCGATTTCAACATCACGAAGAGCTCGGGAATCGTTTTCGTCATCCCTTGCATACTATAGTTCATCACGAAGTTCTAGTAACTTAGTGATGGTGACTAGAGAATTCTGTCAATCACTATCTTATCTGGGAGATTAACTCCCACTTGATTCAAGCGATTGAAGTACCTGGACAATCTGAGCACATGCTCACTAGTTGAGCGATTCTCCTCCATCTTTTATCTATAGAACTTGTTGGAAACTTCATATCTCTCAACTCGGTATTTGCTTGAAATATTAACTTCAACTCTTGGAACATCTCATATGGTCCATGACGTTCAAAACGTCTTTGAAGTCCCGATTCTAAGCCGTTAAGCATGGTGCACTAAACTATCAAGTAGTCATCATATTGAGCTAGCCAAACGTTCATAACGTGCGCATCTGCTCCTGCAATAGGTCATCACCTAGCGGTGCATTAAGGACATAATTCTTACGTGCAGCAATGAGGATAAACCTTAGATCACGGATCAAATCCGCATCATTGCTACTAACATCTTTCAACACAATTTTCTCTAGGAACATATCAAAACAAACATATAAAAGCATAGGGAAGCAACAACGCGAGCTATTGATCTACAACATAATTTGCAAAATACTACCAGACTAAGTTCATGATAAATTAAAGTTCAATTAATCATATTACTTAAGAACTCCCACTTAGATAGACATCTCTCTAGTCATCTAAGTGATTACGTGATCCAATCAACTAAACCATGTCCGATCATCACGTGAGATGGAGTAGTTTCAATGGTGAACATCACTATGTTGATCATATCTACTATATGATTCACGCTCGACCTTTCGGTCTCCGTGTTCGAGGCCATATCTGTTATATGCAAGGCTCGTCAAGTTTAACCTGAGTATTCGCGTGTGCAACTGTTTTGCACCGTTGTAGATGGACGAGAACTTATCACACCGATCATCACGTGGTGTCCGGGTACTACGAACTTTGGCAACGGTGCATACTCGAGGAGAACACTTCTTGATAATTTTAGTGAGAGATCATCTTATAATGCTACCGTCAATCAAAGCAAGATAAGATGCATAAAGGATAAACATCACATGCAATCAATATAAGTGATATGATATGGCCATCATCATCTTGTGCTTGTGATCTCCATCTCCAAGCACCGTCATGATCACCATCGTCACCGGTAGCGACACCTTGATCTCCATCGTAGCATCGTTGTCGTCTCGCCAACTATTGCTTCTACGACTATCGCTACCGCTTAGTGATAAAGTAAAGCAATTACATGGCGTTGCATTTCATACAATAAGCGACAACCATATGGCTCCTGCCATTGCCGATAACTTCGGTTACAAAACATGATCATCTCATACAATAAAATATAGCATCACGTCTTGACCATATCACATCACAACATGCCCTGCAAAAACAAGTTAGACGTCCTCTACTTTGTTGTTGCAAGTTTTACGTGGCTGCTACGGGCTGAGCAAGAACCGTTCTTACCTCGCATCAAAACCACAGCGATATTTGTCAAATAGACTCCGTTTTATCCTTCTCAAGGACCGGGCGTAGCCACACTCGGTTCAACTAAAGTGAGAGAGCAGACACCCGCCACCACCTTTAAGCAACGAGTGCTCGGGCGGTGAAACCAGTCTCGCGTAAGCGTCTGGCGTAATGTCGGTCCGGCCGCTTCATCTCACAATACCGCTGAACCAAAGTATGACATGCTGGTAGGAAGTATGACTTGTATCGCCCACAACTCACTTGTGTTCTACTCGTGCACATGACATCAACGCATAAAACCAGGCTCGGATGCCATTTGTTGGGGAACGTAGTAATTTCAAAAAATTCCTACGCACACGCAAGACCATGGTGATGGCATAGCAACGAGGGGAGAGTGTCCGTCCACGCACCCTCGTGACCGAAAGCGGAAGCGTTATAACAACGCGGTTGATGTAGTCGACGCGTCTTCACGATCCGACCGATCCAAGCACCGAACGACGGCACCTCCGAGTTCTGCACACGTTCAGCTCGATGGCGATCCCGGACTCCGATCCAGCAAAGTGTCGGGATGAGTTCCGTCAGCCGACGGCGTGGTGGCGATGATGATGCTCCACCGACGCGGGGCTTCGCTTAAGCTCCGCGACGATATGACTTCTCCGGCGCGAGGCTTCGCTTAAGCTCATGACGATATGACCGAAGTGGAATATGGTGGAGGGGGCACCGCACGGCTAAGGAACGATCCGTAGATCAACTTGTGTGTCATGGGGTGCCCCTGCCCCGTATATAAAGGAGCAAGGGGGGTGCGGCCGCCCTTGAGAGGCGCTGGAGGAGTCCTACTCCCACCGGAGTAGGACTCCCCCTCTCTCCTAGTTGGACTAGGACTTGGGGAAGGGGAAGAGGGAAGGGTGCGGCCTCCCCTAGTCCAATTCGGACTAGGCCATGGGGCGCGGCCTGCCCTAGGCAGCCCTCTCTCTTTCCGCAGGGCCCAATAAGGCCCAATACTTCTCCCGGCGAATTCCGTAACTCTCCCAGTACTCAAAATACCGAATCATTCGAACCTTTCCGAACTCCGAATATAGTCGTCCAATATATCGATCTTTACGTCTCGACCATTTCGAGACTCCTCGTCATGTCCCCGATCTCATCCGGGACTCAACTCCTTCGGTACATCAAAACTCATAAACTCATAATATAACCATCATCGAAACCTTAAGCGTGCGGACCCTACGGGTTCGAGAACTATGTAGACATGACCTAGAACTATTCTTGGTCAATAACCAATAGCGGACCTGGATGCCCATATTGGCTCCTACATATTCTACTGAAGATCTTTATCGGTCAAACCGCATAACAACATACGTTGTTCCTTTGTCATCGGTATGTTACTTGCCCGAGATTCGATCGTCGGTATCCAATACCTAGTTCAATCTCGCCACCGCAAGTCTCTTTACTCGCTCTGTAATGCATCATCCCGTAACCAACTCATTGGTCACATTGCTTGCAAGGCTTATAATGATGTGCATTACCGAGAGGGCCCAGAGATACCTCTCCGACAATCGGAGTGACAAAACCTAATCTCAAATCGCCAACCCAACATGTACCTTTGGAGACACCTGTAGTACTCCTTTATAATCACCCATTCGTTGTGACGTTTGGTAGCACCAAAGTGTTCCTCCGTAAACGGAGTTGCATAATCTCATAGTTACAGGAACATGTATAAGTCATGAAGAAAGCAATAGCAACATACTAAGCGATCAAGTGCTAGGCTAACGGAATGGGTCAAGTCAATCAGATCATTCTCCTAATGATGTGATCCCGTTAATCAAATGACAACTCATGTCTATGGTTAGGAAACATAACCATCTTCGATTAACGAGCTAGTCAAGTAGAGGCATACTAGTGACACTGTTTGTCTATGTATTCACACATGTATTATGTTTCCGTTAATACAATTCTAGCATGAATAATAAACATTTATCATGAAATAAGGAAATAAATAATAACTTTATTATTGCCTCTAGGGCATATTTCCTTCACTATGGACCCGAAGGTCTGAGGTAAACTACTCACACTTCATCGGAGAGGCTATGGTGATGATGTAGAAGCCCTCCATGATGGATGCCCCCTCCGGTGGAGCTCTAGAACAGGCCCCAAGATGGGATCTCGTGGGTACAAAAGGTTGCGGCGGTGGAATTAGGTTTTTGGCTCCGTTTTTGATCGCTTGGGGGTACGTAGGTTTATATAGGAGGAAGGAGTACGTCGGTGGAGCAACAGGGGGCCCACGAGGGTGGAGGGCGCGCCCTGGAGGGGTGGGCACCCCCCTACGTCGTGGCCTCCTCTTTTCTTTCTTGACGTAGGGTCCAAGTCTCTCGGATCATAATCTTCCTAAAAATCACGTTCCCGAAGGTTTCATTCCGTTTGGACTCCGTTTGATATTCTTTTTTTGCGAAACTATGAAATAGGCAAAAAAACAACAATTTTGGGCTGGGCCTCCGGTTAATAGGTTAGTCCCAAAAATTATATAAAAGTGGATAATAAAGCCCAATATTGTCCAAAACAGTAGATAATATAGCATGGAGCAATCAAAAAGTATAGATACGTTGGAGACGTATCACGCATCCCCAAGCTTAATTCCTGCTCGTCCTGGAGTAGGTAAATGGTAAAAAGAGAATTTTTGATGCGGAGTGCTACTTGGCATAATTTCAATGTAATTCTTCTTAATTGTGGTATGAATATTCAGATCCGAAAGATTCAAGACAAAAGTTCATATTGACATAAAAATAATAATACTTCAAGCATACTAACAAAGCAATCATGTCTTCTCAAAATAACATGGCGAAAGAAAGTTATCCCTACAAAATCATATAGTCTGGCTATGCTCTATCTTCACCACACAAAGTATTTAAAGCATGCACAACCCCAATGACAAGCCAAGCAATTGTTTCATACTTTTGACATTCTCAAACTTTTTCAATCTTCACGCAATACATGAGCATGAGCCATGGATATAGCACTATATGTGGAACAGAATGGTGGTTGTGGAGAAGACAAAAAAGGGAAGATAGTCTCACATCAACTAGGCGTATCAACGGGCTATGGAGATGCCCATCAATAGATATCAATGTGAGTGAGTAGGGATTGTCATGCAGCCAATGCACTAGAGCTATAAGTATGAGAAAGCTCAACAAAAGAAACTAAGTGGGTGTGCATCCAACTCGCTTGCTCACGAAGGCCTAGGGCATTTTGAGGAAGCCCATCATTGGAATATACAAGCAAAGTTCTATAATGAAAAATTCCCACTAGTATATGAAAGTGACAAAATGAGAGACTCTCTATCATGAAGATCATGGTGCTACTTTGAAGCAAAAGTGTGGTAAAAGGATAGTAACAATGTCCCTTCTCTCTTTTTCTCTCATTTTTTTATTTGGGCCTTTTCTCCTTTTTTTATGCACAAGTTACAGCTTACAGAACACTAATGGACAGGAGGTAGAACATATATGTTTTGCTTGCCGGGGATCGCAGTGACGGGTAATCTTCTCAACTCCTTGTCAAAGCCAAGTTCACGGCAGGAACCTGCAGCTTCATGCAGATGAGAATGAATGCAGGATGCGATTCTATCTATATGCATATGCAAATGCTCATGAAATTTTTATGCAGTGATCTTGGAATGCTCATGTATGCATGCAATCTTGGTCGGTGGCGCCCACAGCGATTATTTATTTTCTATTGCACAGGGTCATCACCTTGGCTTTGTACAAGGGGTTACATGCAGCTGAGGCAAGGCCTGTACAAAGGGTGGTTGCCGGGCAGGGCCCGATAGCCGCGCCTTACGGGTAGAACTTGCGGAGATGCTCAATATTCCATGAGTTTTGCAATTGAATGCCATCTCCGGTCTCCTGACGGACTGCGCCAGGTCTGGTGACTCGTACTACCTGGTAAGGGCCTTCCCACTTCGGTGACAACTTGTTTGTACGCTTGGCAGACTGAACTCATCTAAGGACAAGGTCACCTTCCTCAAAACACCGGACATGAACCCTGCGGCTATGATAGCGACGCAGGGCTTGATGATAGTGTGAAGCACGCGTAGCAGCCCGGAGACGGTTCTCCTCGAGTAGCAAAGGCTCGTCATGCCGGTGCCGATCTTGCGCTACTTCATCATAGGCAAGCACTCGAGGCAACCCGTAAATGAGTTCTGTGGGGATAACTGCTTCTGCCCCGTAGACCAGGGACAAGGGAGTCTGCTCGGTAGCTCGGTTTGGTGTCGTTCTGAGGGACCAGAGAACTACCGGCAGCTCCTCAATCCACCGCATGCCGTGCTTCTGCATCGTATCAAAGGTTCTCGTCTTGACTCCGCGCAACACTTCAGCGTTCGCCCTCTCATCTTGTCCATTGCTCCGGGGGTGTGCCACAGAGGCAAATGAGATCTTGCATCCGAGGGCATGAACATATTGCATGAAGGCGCGGCTCGTGAACTGGGTGCCTTTGTCGTTAATGATCCTTGCCGGAACTCCAAAACGACACACCAGTTCTTTCAAGAACTTAATAGCTGACTGAGCAGTCACCTTTCTCACGATATTCACTTCCGGCCACTTTGTAAACTTGTCGATAGCAACGAAAAAGAATTCAAAGCCCCCGATTGCTCGAGGGAAGGGGCCGAGGATATCGAGCCCCCAGACCGAAAATGGCCATGATAGAGGGATTGTCTGAAGAGCTTGGGAAGGCAGGTGGGTTTTCTTGGAATGGAACTAGCAGGCTTCACACTTGGTAACTAGCTTGACTGCATCTTGGAGGGCTGTGGGCCAATAGAATCCTTGCCGAAATGCTTTCCCAACTAATGCCCTTGATCCAATGTGGGAGCTGCACATGCCTTTGTGTATTTCAACCAGCAGTTCCTTTCCTTCTTGCCGGCAGACACACTTCAATTTCACGCCGTTGGGCCTCCTTTTGTATAGAGTGTCATCGAAAAACTGATACATACTGGCCCCCCGGGCTACTTTTTCAGCTTCATCTTGGTCGCCGGGAAAATCTCCGGTTTGGAGGAAGTGCACAACGTGCCTTGCCCAAGTTGGAGCCTGGGGCGTGGCAACGAGGACTAGCGACACCTCCTCTGCTGCGAGAGCACAAGCCTTGTTCGCGGGGTCCATGGTCCCGGTTGGAGGGTGTGGTCCGGCAGTCTGTGAGGAGTTGTTTCCGGCAGGGTCTCTGCCAGGAGCGGACGACCCTACCGAGAAAGGCTTACCGAAGTCCAACTTTCTCCTTTTTCGGGCCATTGTTGCTAGGGATACGGAGTGCTGAGTGAGATGGATAACAAAAGTCCCTAGTTCCACAGGAAGGTTCTGCGTAGCACACTTTGACAGATGATCAGCTACGCTATTTTCCGCACGGGGTACATGCTCTTTTTGCAATCCGTCAAAGCGCTCCTCCAATCTCCTCACTTCCTCGACGTATGCCTCCATCAATGGACTTTGGTAATCCTTGTTGACTTGTCTCACCACAAGCTATGAATCTCCTCGAATGATCAACTTCTTAATTCCCAATTCATCTGCAATCCTGAGCTCGGCAAGGAGCCTTTCATACTCAGTTGTATTGTTGGTTGCTTCTTCCCGGGCAAAATGCATTTGGATGACGTACTTCAAGTGCTCCCTGGAGGGGGCGTGCTCCCTGGAGGGGGCAATAAGAAGCACGCCAGCTCCTGCACCTTGTAGGGAAAAAGCACCATGAAAATACATAATCCATTCTTGGGGCAATTCCTTGCCAGGGATAACTGTCTCTGTCACTTCCTCATCAGGGGTTGGCGTCCATTCTGCAATAAACTCTGCCAATGCCCTGCTCTGAATAGTTGTTGTGCTCTCAAACTTCAAACCAAAACTGGATAACTCCAAAGCCCACTCCACTATTCTGCCGGTAGCCTCAGGGTTTCAGAGTATCCTTTGCAATGGGAAACAAGCAACAACCATGATGTCATGGGCTTGGAAGTAGTGGCGCAGTTTCCTTGAGGCCATGATGAGACCAAAGATCAACTTTTGCATGCCAGAGCCCCCTGTAAGAAGGAGCTGACGAAGTACACTGGGCGTTGCACCACTTTCTTCCTTGCCACGTCCATGGGGTTGCTCTTGTTGCCCTGCTCATTGCTGTCCTGATCCTTCTCTGACTCTGCCGGTCCCTGCTCACTCTCTGCCTCATCCACTTCTCGCTGCGCTACCAAGGCTGCATTGACCACTTGGTTGGTTGCCACTAAGTACAACAGCAACGGCTCCTGGGGTTTGGGAGAAACCAAGGTAGGCACAGAGGACAAGTAGGCCTTCAACTCTTGCAAAGCTGCATCTGCTTCCGGAGTCCAATTCATAGGCCCTCCCTTCTTCAAAATTTTGTAGAACGACAGGGCGCGCTCGGCAGACTTGTAGATGAATCTTCTTAGCACGGCAACACATCTTGTCAGACGCCTCGCATCCTTAACTGTCCTTGGCGCTTGGATCTGCTCGATAGCTTTGATCTCGTCGGGGTTGGCTTCGATCCCGTGATGGGATACGAAGAACCCAAGCAGTTGCCAGAGGGAACACCAAATACACACTTCTCCTAGTTGAGCTTCAAATTGATCTTGCACAGATTAGCACACGTCTCCTCCAAATCCTGAATAAAGGTGGCTCTATCCTTTGTCTTGACCACAATGTCATCCATATAAGCTTCTATGTTTCTGTGCAGCTCTGGCTCAAAACCAATCTGGACTGCCCTTGCAAAAGTGGACCCGGCACTCTTTAATCTAAATGGCATGCAGACAAAACAGTACGTACCACATGGAGTAATGAACGACGTCTTCTCTTCATCTTCCTTGGACATGAAGATTTGGTGATATCCAGAATATGCATATAGAAAGGAGAGCAAATCACAACCTGAAGTGGAATCCACAATCTGATCGATACGCGACAAGGGAAACGGGTCCTTCGGGCAAGCCTTGTTGAGATCTGTGAAATCTATGCAAAGCCTCCACTTCCCGTTAGCCTTCCGGACTGCCACTGGATTCGCCAACCACGTGGGATGCAGCACTCCTCTGACCAAACCAGCTGCCTCAAGTTTCTTGTTCTATTTTGTAATGAACTGCTTCCTCTCGAAGCTTTGCTTCCAGACTTTCTGCTTGACAGGTCGGGCGAGTGGGCAGACAACAAGGTGGTGCTCGATTACCTCCTTGGGAACACCGGCGTTATCAGATGGTTGCCAGGAAAACACATCGATAATCGCCCGCAGGAAGGCAACGAGCGCGCTTTCCTATTTGTCATCGAGGGTGGCCCTAATACTGAAAGTACCATCAACGCTAGCCAGCCCTGCCGGGACCTTCTTCACTTGGGGTGCAGCGACCTTGGATCTCTTTCTATTGGAACACTCTGGCATGTTGTCAATGGGTGCCGTGCACTCGGTGGGGGCACGCTTCCCGGACTCTTTGCTGGAGTCCCTACAATCTGTCTTTTTTCCCTTTGCTTTCCTTAGCGTGGGCTGCTGCTGTCGTTGCCTCTGCCGCGACCGCGTCCTGGTACATCTTGTCCACACAAATGATTGCATCCTTCTCATCTGATGGGATGGTGATGACTCCCAGTGGCCCAGGCATCTTCAAGGTGTGTAGGCATAGTGGGATGCTGCCATGAATTCAGCCAGGGTCGGGCATCCAAGAATCCCATTATATGGCAGGGGGAGATCGACCACATCAAACACAATCCTCTCAGTCTGGTAGTTCAGTTCTCCCATAGACGTTACCAGCAACGTGATCTTTCCCCTAGGATGGCTCCTGTCGAGATTAACTCCTTGAAACGTGCCAGTAACCTCTAGCTCTTCCTCTGCTATCTAAAGCTTGCTAATAACTGCTGGGGAAATCAGATTCAACCCGGCCTCGCCATACAAAAGCATCTTTGTGACCTTGAGGTTGCGAATTGTTGGGGAGACCAACAATGGCAAACACCCTACCGCAGTGGTACGGCTAGGATGATCCTCCTCGTCGAAGATGATGGGCGTACATGACCATTTGAGTGGCTTTCAGGCCTCTGGCGCAGGTTCCACGACATTGACTTCTCGCGCCCACTGCTTGAGTTGGCGATGAGAGGTGTGCAGAGATGCACCCACGTCAATGCACAGGGCGTTAGTGGCCTTCTGAAACTCTTGCTCACTGGTTTCCTCTTCATCCCCTCCATCACTCTCATCATCACAGGTTTCCTTCTCTTGACTTCTGGTGGGCTTTCCTTGGTTCTGAAAGGGTTTGCCGGGGTGATTTACTTCACCACCTCGGCCCTTACCGCCAGCAACATTTTAACCCTTTTCCTTGTCATGCTTCTCATACTCTGCTCTCTATCTCTTGACAAGCTGCTCAACCTGATAACACTCTTGAAGGTCGTGGCCCTTGGTCCGATGAATCTTGCAATACGGCCCATCAGCTTTCCCGGCTTTCTCGGCAGCAGCGGCTTCTCGGCAGTCAGTGCACACGGCAGCTCCCTTGCCGGGGCCCTCAGATTTGGCCTTCTTGCCAGTACTAGGCATACCCGATCCTTCAACAGTCATCACTGCCTTATCCCTCTACTTCTTACTGCGTCTCTTGCTCTTCTTCTTTCTGGTTGATTCATCATCATCCTCTGAATCAACATTAGTGGAATCTTCCTCTCCGGGTAACTTTCTTCCCTCCTCCATCTGAGCACACTTATCCACCAACGTGTAGAGCTCCTTCACAGTCTTGGGCAACCGTACATTCATCTTGGAATGAATCCGGGGTTGTGCACATTGGACTGGAAGGCAGCTATTACGGCTTCCGGATGGATATTTGGGATGTTTCTATGAACTTTGCTGAATCTCTGTAAATACTTACAGAGGGTTTCTCCTTCCTTCTGTTGGAGAAGCTGCAAGTCGCTGGGCCTGCCGGGTTCCTGATGACCGCCAGTGAAGGCGCCAATGAATTCATGGCACATGTCCGCCCATGAAGAAATGGAGTTCTCCGGTAGGTGCATCAGCCAAGACCTCACATTGGACTTGAGGGCCAAAGGGAAGTATCTGGCAAACACCTTCTCATCTCTTCTCCTGGCAGCCTGAACAGCGATGGTGTAGATGCTCATGAACTCCCGGGTTCAGCCTCCGATCGTACTTCTCAGGTATCTCTAGCTTGAACGTGTGAACGGACGGCCAACGGACTTTCTGCAGTTCACGAGTAAAGTAGGGCAGCTAACCTCGAAAGGTAGGCACCCACCAATATCGAGCGCGTGCTCGTCGATGTAGGGGCTGTCACACCCGTCGGTCCAACAGAGGTCGTCGCGGCGTTGCTCGACAACGACGCGCGTGTCTCCTCTCCGCTTATCCTCTGGGGCTCGTCATTGTCCTAGACGCGCTCGAGGTTCAGAAGAGGCCATCGAGACGTCGTCGGGGTCTTGATTCTATTGCGCTCGCGCTGGCTGCCGTGGGGGGACTGCACCGTGGGGATGGCCCCTTCCGCACGGTTAGCAGCATGAGCTGCTGCTATCGCTTGGGGAGGCCATTGTGGGCTAGCTCACCGTGAGCCCCCTAGCTTAGGCAAAACCGAGCAGACTTTGGATGGTGGCACACCATTCGTCCATCTGCTCAGTCGCTGGCGGAAACCTCAGCAGTAGTTGAGCCCACGCCATGGCCTCCGAAGTTGTACTCGACATGGGTGATGATGAAGTCGATCACACCGTCTCTCAGCTCCTGACGGTGCCAGCAGCGGCAGCACTGCGCCTCCGCTGCTGCTGCGGGGCGACCACCTGGATGTGGTGCGGTGAAGGTGCTCGAGGGCCAGCGGCTCCGTCGGGCACAACGGCTTGGTTGATCTGTCCCAGGGGAGATGCACGCGCTGCGGCTGCACCCGTGGTAGGAGCGGATGGAGGGCGGCGATTCGCCCCGGTCCACACGCCGTTGCTGCGGCTGTGCCCGTCGGTGGGAGAGAGGGGCGCAGATGGAGTAACCCCTTCACACGTACCTTGTGGAGCATGGCCGTCGGGGTGTTGCTGATGCTGCTCTCCTCCGATGTCTCCTGCTCCTGCGTCGGCCACAGGGGAAGTGGTGACGGTGCCGCCTGCTCCGACCACATCCCCAGCAGCGTCCGCGTCCTCGCGTGTCTCCGCACCCCCCGCAGCATTAGAGGCCGCGGGCGGCGAAGCCTTCGAGGTGGATGGGTGAGCCGAAGAACCGGGTTTCTTCTTGCGTTCCTTGGTCGATGGCGCCGTCAAAGATGAAGATGGTGATAAAGACGACGCACTGCACACACCTTCAGGTTTGTGCAAGCGAGCCCCCTACCTGGTGCGCCAAAGATGTCACGGAAGACCAGGCCACCTATGGGACGAGAATGCCCCTTGCTGGTTCGGCAGCGGGACATCGCGTTGCACAAAGAGCAGATAAGCGTGGGGCAGCACGGTAGAGATCACGCATGCATTTTTACCCTGTTTCGGGCCACCGTGAGGCGTAAAACCCTACTCCTACTTTGGTGGATTGATGGTGGAAAGGTGGTGGTGGAGCATAGTACATTTGCCCGGCAGGGGTTGCCTCAAGGTAGCAGTGGCTACGCGCATATGGCAGAGTGAGTTATACAACCTTCTAACCATTTCTATAGTTTCCATGGGCCTCCTTTTATAGATAAAGGGGTTACCACAATGGCAAAGTAGTCATTATGCACTGATAAGATAGCAAACAGTGCTATCATACCCTACTCTGAGGGCTGACAGGGCACATTAAATGCACCGCTAAATGTCACATTGTTGGTTGCCCAGCAAGGCTTGCTGGGCCATCTCGCCAGCTCCACGCCTGCTCGCTTGATACATTGCAGGACGTGTGTCATCTGTGGGTATTTCCTGTATGGAGAGGCTGCCATGTGGCGAATGGCTGCTACTTAGTCACTTTGTGGCTTGACACCGCATTGATCGATGACGTGGGTCTTGGTGGAGTAGTTGGTGAGGTGGCCTCGTCTCCGTGAGTCCCAGCAGGCCGTGCCGGGACGCCTTGGTTGTCTGCTTCTGGGTGTGGCCACCCTTCACACATGCCAGGAATCCCACGCCGGCTGGCCGAGCACAGCCTAAATATCCTAAAAGGATTCAAGCCAGTCAAACAGGCTCTTCGGCGCTTTTCTGAACCCAAGAGACAGGCCATGGGAGAGGAGCTAGCCAAACTTCTGGAAGCCGGATTCATCAGAGATATAAAACATCCGGACTGGCTAGCAAATCTGGTGATGGTACCAAAGAAGGACAAATCCTGGCGCCTATGTGTTGATTTCAAAGACCTTAATAAGGCTTGCCCAAAGGATCCCTTCCCCCTCTATCGCATTGATCAAATTATCGACGCTACAGCAGGACCCGACTCATTGTGCTTCCTCGACGCGTACTCCGGCTACCACCAAATCAAGATGGCAGAGCCAGACCAAGCAGCAACAGCATTCATCACTCCATACGGCCCATTCTCGCTTCAACACAATGCCCTTCGGCTCAAAACGCTGGCGCAACATATCATCGCATGATTCAGACATGTCTGGCAAACCAGATCGGCAAAACAGTGGAAGCATATGTAGATGACGTGGTCGTCAAATCCAAGCATGTCGAAACTCTAGTAGACAACTTGAGGCTCACATTCGACAATCTCTGAAAATATGACATTAAGCTCAATCCGGAAAAATGCGTCGTCGGCGTTCCAGCCGGAAAGCTCCTGGGCTTCATTGTGTCCGGTAGAGGAATTGAAGCAAACCCAGCCATGATCCAAGTTCTGTCACAATTGGATATTACAAAAGACCTCAAACAAATACAAAATTGATTTGGATGCGTGGCGGCTCTAAGCCTCTTTATTTCCGTTTGGGAGAAAAGGCGTTACCCTTTACCGCCTCCTCCGCCGCACCAACACTTCGAGTGGGCGGATGCCGCCACGGACTTCGAAGAAATAAAAGCCATATTGGCAACAAATCCGGTCCTGGCGGCGCCCAACATGGGCGAACCAATGCTATTATATATCGCGCAACACATCAAGTTGTCGGTGCGGTGCTCGTCGTCGAACAAGAACGGACGGACACGGTTCCCTCTTCAAAACCGGTTTACTATGTGTCCACCGTCCTAACTCCATGCAAGTCCCGTACCCACATTATCAAAAGATAGCATACGCGGTGTTCATGGCATCCCGAAGCTGTGACACTACTTTCAAGAGTGTTCGATAACGGTAGCCTCCTAAGTACCTCTTAATGACATTATAAACAACCGCGACGCGACGGGCCGGATTGCTAAATGGGCCATTGAGCTCCTTCCATTCGACATAACCTATAAGCCACGACGAGCTATTAAGTCGCAGGTTTTGGCCGACTTCATGGCCGAATGGACCGAAGCCGAACTCCCTATAGAGTACGGCGCATACTCCAATTGGATCATGCACTTTGACGGCTCCAAAATGTTGGCCGGCCTGGGGGCTGGCGTCGTCCTGACGTCCCCAACCGGGGACACAGTCCAATCGTCCTTGAGATAATGTATACGGACTCCAACAACGCAACGAATCGAGGCCCTTACGCATGGCCTCCGGATGGCGATCTCCATGGGCATTAAGCGCCTAGAGGTGCGGGACTCGAACCTCGCGATATCTCAAATAAGCGGAGACTTTGATGCCAAAGATCCGAAAATGGCAGCGTACCGCAATGCGGTCCTAAAAATGACAACCGCAGTTGAAGGGCTCGAATTTCATCATATAGCCCGGATAACAACCAAGCGGCGGACATATTGGCACACATCGGCGCAAAAGCGCGATGCCGTCCGCCCAACATCTTCCCCGAACGGCTGTTCAAGCCATCCGTACTATGGGAAGAAGTCCGGAAATAACAATCCGGACCCAACCGCCTTTGCTGACGCCAACACTCGACACAATCGGAGGCTCGCCACCGAGATAACACCCTCCGCCCACGAAATAATGGCGGTTATCGCCCGTGGAAGGAACCATTCCTAGCCTACCTAACTAGGCAGGAACTCCCGAAGACCAAAATGAGGCTCGCTGCATAGTGCAGCGATCTAAAGCCTATAAAGTCCATGAGGAGAGCTCTATAAGAAAAGCACAACAGAGTCCTTCAAAGGTGTATCTCCGAAGAGGAAGGGCGAAACCTCCTGGCTGAAATTCATGCGGACTGGGTGGGCACCACGCCGCAGCCCGGCCCTTGTAGGCAAGGTCTTCCGTCAGATTTTATTGGCCGACGGCCCGAGCAGATCTTGAGGATTTAGTCCAACGATCGTCGGTTGCCAGCTTTTGCTAACCAAAGCCACATGCCACCCACCACCCTCAAAACTATACCCATCACTGGCCATTTGCGATGCAGGGGCTTGACATGGTTGGACCCCTTAAGGGAGGAACCCACAAGCAAAAATACCTATTGGTCATGGTGGATAAATTCACCAAATGGATAGAGGCCAAGCCTATTAAAACGACGAATCGACCGTGATAGACTTCATATCGGGGTAGTGCACCTTACGGTGTCCCCACGGTATCATCACGATAACGGCACCAACTTCACGGCCGATGAGGTCAAATTATGGTGCAAAACATGGGCATCAAGCTCGATTCGCCTCGATCTATCACCCTCAAACCAACCTGTCAAGTCGAGCGAGCAAGCGGTCTAATCATGGCGGCATTAAACCCGGACTAGTGCGGTCCCTCAAGGAATCTAACACGCCTTTGGGTTGAGGAGCTCGACTCCGTACTCGAGGGCTGCGGACCACGCCAATCGTACTACGGATTCACACCATTTTTATGGTATCGACGAGAGGCAGTCTTGCCTGCGACATAATTCATGACTCACCCGCATGCGCATGTATGAAGAAAGAAAGCCGAGCTCGATCGGCGGGACAGTTGGACGCATTGGAGGAGGAGCGCGGCGTGGCAAAAGCTCGTTCGCATTTTATCAACAGCAGGCTCGAAGATATCAAAGCGAGGAAATGCGGGCCAAAGGTTACAACGTTGGCGAACTAGTTCTCGCCTGCGGACAAGAAAAGGACAAACTCAAGCCCAAATGGGAAGGTCCCTTCATCATCGACCAGGTCGACGGCGGAGCATACCGTCTGCGGCGTGTCGGATAACCGACTCGAGCGAACCCATGGAGCGCAGCCCGTCTACCAAGATTCTTCGCCTAATCGCGGACTCCAAGTTCATCTCCTTCTTCCGTCCACATTTTCTATTTTTGCTGTCTTTTATTTCTCTCCTTCCTCCTCCTCCTTCTTGAAGCCTTTAGAGGCTCGTTTGCACTTTGTTCAGCACATACTTGACGCGCTGTCGCTCATCATATACAGGGGCTTCTTTAATGAAGCTTATTTATCTGGGCTTCATGCCCAACACATGTGTCAAACTTCGCATGTACCTTTTACTCACCACTATATGCATCGATATGACTTAAGTTTTGGCCAAGCTGGGTTGCTCGGCTCTTGTGCTTACCCCTCGTTCCCGTTGTTCGGCTAGGTGGTAAAGGAGCACCTCTGCGATTATTCTTGCCGGGTCAGCGGATGTGTACCTCGGTGGGTGAAGCCGAAAGCTAGCGTTCTTAAGGGAATATTCGGTCGGTGAATCGAAGATGATTTTAACTATTTATCCATCTGCCCCGGATGATTTTACTGCTTTCTTAGCAGTTTGGACATGCACTTTAGGGCATGCCTCCCAAATAAAGGAACCCTTAACGAAACTATTCTCCTGGAAGATGTTTCTTACTATCCATGTAATATAACATAACTAGTTGGGCACTTATGCGATACAGCAATAATGACCCCTCGCCTTGTCTCCATGCATGCCCGGTTCTTATATAACCACGAGGGTATTCGGACACACTCGGACTATTGGGTCCAGGTCGAAGCGAAAAGGTCCGCTATGACAAGCGATCTACAATCCGGCTAGAAGACATTTTTATGTCATATTCAATTACATAGTCGACTCGACTCATTGTATTCCTCCTCAATGCCATCTAATAGGCTATCTAATTTACAATCTAGCTGGGAATACTTGGCGGCCAATTCTACTTGGCGTACACTAACTTATAGGATCTCCTTCCCATCAGGCCCCACAGTCCGACCTCGGCCATGTGGTTTGGGTCAACCTTCCGTGTACAGCGTCTTTACCATGGCCAGCCTCCTGGCGCCTTGACGGCAGGCCGATATCTTCCATAGTCGGAGCGCCGCCGTGCTCCTTGAAGCCGCTCCGCCAGCTCCCCAATGCCTTGGGGAGGGAGATAGATAGCCACAAGGCCTGGCAGCGCCTTTCATCACTGCCGAACTTCGTTCGTGCGGTAGCAGATTCGGGAAGAAGATCACCCGAAGAACAGGGCATCTCCTCCTCGGGGCGACCTGTGAGCAAACCTACATACATGTTTATGTTAGTCTCCTTCCTCGCGAACTCTTTCAAAGTTCGTTCAAGCACTTACTGAAAATGCCGCGACAAGCCGTCGATTCTCCTTCTGGTCGGACAAGCTGAGCACGAACATCCTTTAGTTCCTCACCCGGTTGGGTGTTGGCATCTTGGAGGTTATTTTTCTCTGCCGCACCCTTGTAAGCACGCTCGTAGGTCTTCAACGGCGCAAAGAGCTGCTGCTTGTCCGGATCTAGTCGGCGCCATCTGCAATATTATCGTCGATTTATACACTCGCCGCACTTCATAAACAATTTATCTTTTGAAGCGTATATTACGGAGGGGGTCTCTGTGGCTCCCCACATGGCGGCTAGTCTTGACCTCAAGTTGGGCCTTGCATCTTCAAGCTCTGGGACGATCGGGTATTCCTTTTGTAAGATCTGCATAACAAATGATCCTTAAATCAGTTATTCTAACTATTTTAAGTCTCGAGAGACTCTTGGCATATATAAGCTGTCAAATTTCCTCACCGTATGTCCTTTACATACTGCTCCGTAGCTCTGCTAGACCATCTTGGCGACACGGAGTGCGCATCTCCAATTGAAGGCATTCAAGGCCTCTTGGGAGAAACATCGTCACGAAGAACTGTCCGTGGCGCTGTGATTCATGGCGCTCTCCACCTCGGAGTTGGTGGCGGACAATCTATCGGCATCCTCAGTCGGAGGAGCATCCGGCCTTGCGCCTCGTGCTTCGCCTCCGCTTTTGGACCAGGCTTTGGAGCACGGCTGGCGGAGGTTCGATTATAACCTCTCGGACTCGGTCCGTGGCGCTCTTTCTGAAAAGAGCACCAGCGTTAATCGTCTTCCGGAATCAATCCTGGGAATATGGTGACCGCCATACCGTTGCAGCGGAGTTTCGATCCAGACCGCACTTCTTCTTAGCCTGCGGGGCCGTACTGCCCGTTGTTGGCTAGCCGCCCGTGAGCTCGGCCTCCTGCCTCGAAGGCACCCTACGAAACACCATTGGTATCGGTGATCAAAAAATAAGCACGCGGATGGGTCATGGTATCCGGACTTGGTCCGCGGTTACACAGGAGGCGGAAATAATCCGGGGTAGTCGGCGTAATGGAAACCAAAGCATTATCGATGCTAAGTTGGTGGAACACCCGCCGATTAGCTCCACCTTTATATCCGGGTCCTCTTGGAGGCGGATCGAGGACGCTCGGATCCTCGGGTTGTGGAGGCAGGCTGTGTATCTTCTCCACGGCCGGCGCAGTTCTGCGTAGAAACAATAAAATGAGATATTTAACCATGGGAACATGGATCGGACAGGCCACAAAGATATTTGCTTACCCAACCGAGGATTATTGAAGAAAACCCGCTCGATGGATTGGCGCGAGAAATCCTCCTCTTCCCTTTGTACATGGCGGACAAGGTCTTCACCAGTTCGGTGACCGATCCGGCCCTTTGCGGCCATGGCGGGTGGCATCGTCCTCCCGTTGAAGTCCCATGGGTGGCCCCTATATTGGGCGGCTGCACTCCTCATAATGCAGATTGCCATGACTCAATCATGGTCAATCCGGCATGAGCCATAATCTTATTCGGCTCATCAAGTAAAGGGCGTCCGGTCATTTTCCCTCTGGGGCTCCAGGGCGCCAGCTTAGGCACTTCTTGAAGTGCGTTGCTAAACTCCGGAAGGCTGATCAAAGCAGGATCCGGCGGCGGGGCGTCCTCCATGTAAAACCATTCCGAAGGCCGGTCTTGGACGCCTTCTTCGAGGTTCGGATAGATATCCGGTCCGGCGATCGCCATAGTTCGGCTCCGCCCACTTGATATATTGACCCCTCATGAGAGCGGGGTACAAGGCAGAATAATCTCTTCCACAGCGCAAAATGAGCCTCGTTGCCCAGAACAGCTCGCACAGGGCCCACGAAGCCCGCGATGTGCAAAATGGAAGGCGGGCGTAGGTGGTGCAAGCTGGAGGCAGTAGAACTCCAAGAGCCCCGGAGAAAGCGGATGGATTGGAAATCCGAGTCCTCTTACTAGATAAGAGACAAAGCATACCGCTCTCCTTTAGAGGATCGGGGCGCTCTCCGCTTACTTTCGCCCTTGTAGGTGGCAAGTCCGGCTCGTCACGGAACCATGAAGGCGGGGAAGAAATCCCTTGGTTTGGAGTATAACTAGCTCGCTATGCGGGGTGAGCATCTCTCCATATTTCGGTGAGAGGGCTGGGGCCTTGAAGGAGGAGCGCGTCATTGTCCATGATGGAATGGGTTTTTGTCGAGGCGCTCGATGAAAGCTTCGCGGAGAGGGATGGTGTGACTCAGATCTAGATCCTCGTCCCTTTTATAGGCGGCTCATTTGCGCAGCTAGGGGGTAAGTGTAAAAATACCACGGCTTTTAGCCTTTATTCAAACACATGGAAGATGGCCATTATTGGGCGTAGAAGCCAAGGAGCACAACATTTATCGAAGTCGGACACTATTAACAAGTATATGGAATTTGGAGAAGAACCGCCTCGCAATGCGAAGACAATCAACGCGGGACTCATCGTCATTGAAGCCTGGTTAGGGAGCTCTTGAGGAGTCCGGATTAGGGGTGTCCGGATAGCGAACTATCACCGTTGGCGGACTCTGGACTATGAAGATACAAGATTGAAGACTTCGTCCGTGTCGGGATGGACTTTCCTTGGCATGGAAGGCAAGCTTGGCGTCTGGATATGTAGATCTCCTACCATTGTAACCGACTACATGTAACCCTAACCCTATCCGGTGTCTATATAAACGGGAGGGTTTTAGTCCGTGGGACGAACAACAATCATACCATAGGCTAGCTTCTGGGGTTTAGCCTCCTTGATCTCGTGGTAGATCTACTCTTGTACTACCCATATCATCAATATTAATCAAGCGGGAGTAGGGTATTATCTCCATCGAGAGGGCCCGAACACAGGTAAAAACATCGTGTCCCTTGTCTCCTGTTACCATCCGCCTAGACGCACAGTTCGGGACCCCCTACCCGAGATCCGCCGGTTTTGACACCGACACCCTTTGCCGAGCTCGCCTTCCCGGCAAAGGAGGCCTTTCTTCTAATGGTATCTTGCTTCTCTGGCTCGATCTTGGTCCCTCTGATCTGCATGTTGGTCCTTCAAATCTCTTAGTCCCATGTACTCTGACTTGGGTTGGTGCTTCAATCTTGTTCCTGTGCCTGTGCACAGTCTGGGCAACAGACCTAGGGTTTGTTGCACTGACAGACTGACGTTGTTTTCAGCAGAACTATCGTGGTGTCATTTTTTGCGCAAAAATAGAAGTTCTTGGAACGGGCTGAAAATTTATGGTGATTTTTTATGGACCAAAAGAGATCCCCGAAGCAGAAGAGCTGGGCCAGGAAGTGGACGAGGAGTCCACAAGCCCCTAAGCGCGCAAACCCCAGAGGGGGCTCCAGGCTTGTGGTCACCTCAGGCACCCCTTGATGTGAGACCGACGCCAAAAATTATTATAAATATAGAAACCTCCGAAAAGAACTCTAGATCAGAAGTTTTGCCGCCGCAAGCCTCTGTAGCCACGAAAAAACCCATTGGGAGCCCGCTCCGGCACCCAGCCGAAGGGGGAAATCATCACCGGAGGCCATCTTCATCATACCGACGGTCTCCATGACGAGGAGGGAGTTGTTCACCCTCGGGGCTGAGCTATGTACCAGTAGCTAGGTGTTTGATCTCTCTCTCTCTCACTCTCTCTCTCTCTCTCTCTCTCTCTCGTGTTCTTGATTTGGCTTGATCTCGATGTATCGCGAGCTTTGTTACTATAGTTGAATCATATGGTGTTTCTCCCCTCTACCTTCTTGTGATGAAGTGAGTTTTACCTTTGAGGTTTCACTATTATCCGATTGAATACTTATATGGATTTGAGAACACTTGATGTATGTCTTGCGTGGGATACCCGTGGTGACAATGGGGTGTTATATTGATTCACTTGATGTATGTTTTGGCACTCAACTCACGGATTCCCGAGGTGACATTGGGGTAATCTATGCATAGGGGTTGATGCACGTTTTCATCCTTGTTTCTCCGGTAGAAATGTTGGGGCACTCTGTGAGGTTCTTTGTGTTGGATTGAATATTATGATTCTGAAGGTGTCTGATGCATATCATATAATTGAACCACATATACTTGTGGTGACATTGGAGTATCTAGGTGACATTAGGTTGATTGATGTGTATCGTATGGTGTTATTTTACTATGAACTCTAGGGCTGTTTGTGACACTTATAGGAATATCTCAATGGATTGATTGGGAAGAATAATTTTGAGGTGGTATTGTACCCTACAAGCAATTTCATCTTATGTTCTTTGTGGTAGGAACTTTGGAGTGACTCTTGTCACACATTGAGGATTGCCATATGATTTAATTATGTTATTATTGTTGAGAGACTTTGCACTAGTGAAAGTATGAACCGTAGGCCTTGTTTTCAAGCATTGCAGTAGCATTTTTGCTCACTTTCGTTACTAGTTACCTTGTTGTTTTTATATTTTCATATTACAAAAACCCATATCTACTATCCATACTACACTTGTATCACCATCTCTTCGCCGAACTAGTGCACCTATACAATATTCCATTGTATTGGGTGTGTTGGGGACATAAGAGACTCTTTGTTATTTGGTTGCAGGGTTCTTTGAGAAAGACCATCTTCATCCTATGCCTCCCACGGATTGATAAACCTTAGGTCATCCACTTGAGGGAAAATTGCTACTGTCCTACAAAACTCTGCGCTTGGAGGCCCAACTCGAATCTACAAGAAAAAGGTTGCGTAGTAGACATCAACTTGCTCTAGTGCTTCACTTATATCTTTTTGAGCATGGTGGCGCTTTAATTTTGAAACAAAATCTCTCATGCTTCACTTATATTATTTTGAGATACGATTTTCTATGCTCATGTTCTTCACTTAAGTTTATTTGAGAGCTTGTTATAAGCAATGGCAATATATTAAACTAGTCCCAAATTGATAGGTATCTAAGAGGGATATAATAAAAACTTTCATGAAGATCCTTGGATATTATAAACTTGATTCTTTGTAAGAGTTTTGAGATATGATGACAGTAATATGTGAGTCATGTTGGTGAATAATTATGCTTTAATACGAATATTGGTGTTAAGGTTTGTGATTCCCTATGCAAGCACGAAAGTTAATAGTTGTGAAATGAAGTTACATCCTACTTGTGGTGCATTATTCGGTGTTAGTTATGCTTAATGCTCGTTTATGATTGTTTTTGTTTCTTGTTTAGTTGCTTCTCTATCTATTTGCTAGCCTTTCCTTGTACTAAGTGGGGAATACTACTTGTGCATCCAAAATCCTTAAACCAAGTTGTGCCAAATGAGTCCACCATACCTACCTATATGCGGTATTTCCATGTCGTCCCAAGTAAATTTGTATGCGCCAACTCTAATTTTCAAAATGAATTTTCCTTTTGTGTGCCCGTACCGCTGTCCTTTGGTGTGCTTGTACCGCTCATGTAGCAGCAGGGGGTGGCAAATATTTCCCATGCTAGGTATGTTATTCTCAAGATGAGTGTTTATTCACTTGTTATTGCATGACAGTGTGGCAGGTAATAGGGATGCCCAGTCCTGAAATAAAAAAAATATGTTGTTCATAATAAATTCCTTGGGAAGTGTTGGTATGGAAGGCACACGTCGATACGGCTAGCCATGGATATGGATTGCGAAGGAATGGTGTAAAAGGAAATAAACTTTATTTTATGTTTGGGAACCACCTATGATTTACCTAGCATGGAAGATATTGGGAATTCGCGGTCATTTTCGTTGACAGGAAAAGCATGCCTCTCAAAACAATTTATCTCGCAATTTAAGCTATGAGTTGTTGCACCTCTACAAATCTCTGCTGCCCTTTGTGAAGGGCCTCTCTATTTACTTTTACATAGTTTTTATTTTTATTGAGTCTACATTGATGACCCACGAGTATAGGGGATCAATCGTAGTCCTTTAGATAAGTAAGAGTGTTGAACCCTAAGAGGAGCAGAAGGAAATGACAAGCGGTTTTCAGCAAGGTATTTTCTACATACACTGAAATTATCTGTAACAGATAGTTTGGTAGTAACATAATTCGTAATGGGTGACAAGTAACAAGTATAACAAAGGTGCAGCAAGGTGGCCCAATCCTTTTTATAGCAAAGGATAAGCCTAGACGAACTCTTATATAAAGCAAAGCGCTCCCGAGGACACATGGGAATTATTGTCAAGTTAGTTTTCATCATGCTCATATTATTCGCGTTTGCTACTTTGAGAATTTCGTATGTGGGTGGAATGGTTCTTGGGTGTTGTCCTTACTTGGATAAACCTCCCACTTATGATTAACCCTTCTTGCAAGAATATGCAACTATGAAAGAGGAATTAAGATAAATCTAAGCATAGCATTAAACATATGGATCCAATAGGGTTTAAGCTTCTGTCACTCGAGCAACCCATCATCTACTTGCTACTTCCCAATGCCTTCTCCTAGGCAAAAATCATGGTGAAGTGTCATGAAGTCGACGTTCACATAACACCACTAGAGGAAAGACAACATACATCTCATCAAAATATAGAACGAATACCAAATTCACATGATTACTTATAACAAGACTTCTCCCATGTCCTCATGAACAAACGTAACTACTCACAAAGCATGTCCAGGTTCAAGATCAGAGGGGTATTGAATATCATTAAGGATCTGAACATATGATCTTCCACCAAATAAACCAACTAGCATCAACTACAAGGAGTAATCAACAGTACTAGCAATTCATACGTCCATTTTGCATCATGCTTTTATGTTGATATTTATTGCATTATGGGATATTATTACACATTATGGTGCAATAATTATGCCTTTTCTCTCTTATTTTACAAGATTTACATCAAGAGGGAGAATGCCGGCAGCTAGAATTCTCGACCGGAAAGGAGCAAATATGAGAGACCTATTCTGCACAACTCCAAAAGTCTTGAAAATATATGGAGAATTATTTTGGAATATATAAAAATTATTGGGCGAAGAAATACCAGGGGGACCCACTAGGTGGCCACAAGCCTAGGGGCGCGCCCTACCCCCTGGGCGCGCCACTAGGGCTTGTGGGTCCCCTGGCAGGTCTTCGGTTCCCATCTTCTTCTATATGAAGCGTTTTGACCTGGAAAAAATCATAAGGAAGCTTTCGGGACGAAGCGACGCCGTCTCTAGGCGGAACCTGGGCAGAAGCAATCTAGGGCTCCCGCGGAGCTGTTCTGCGGGGAAACTTCCCTCCGGGAGGGGGAACTCGAAGCCATCGTCATCACCAACGATCCTTTCATCGAGAGGGGTCAATCTTCATCAACATCTTCACCAGCACCATCTCCTCTCAAACCCTAGTTCATCTCTTGTATTTGATCTTTGTCTCAAAACCTCAGATTGGCACCTGTTGGTTGCTAGTAGTGTTGATTACTCATTGTAGTTGATGCTAGTTGGTTTATTTGGTGGAAGATCATATGTTCAGATCCTTAATGATATTCAATACCCCTCTGATCTTGAACATGAACATGCTTTGTGAGTAGTTACATGTGTTCCTGAGGACATGGGAGAAGTCTTATTATAAGTAATCGTGTGAATTTGGTATTCGTTCGATATTTTGATGAGATGTATGTTGTCTTTCCTCTACTGGTGTTATGTGAACGTCGACTACATGACACTTCACTACAAAAAAAGACACATACGTGACATTTTGGGCCAAACAAAAAAATTTATGTCATGCTTATGACACTTCTATGACGATAATTGTGACAAAACCCGGTATCATCATAGATGCAGCGGGATCCTACTTCTATGAAAAAAATCATGACAGAAAATGGACTTTTCGTCCTAGGCAGACCGGAGAAGCAGCTGCATGACATTCTTTGGGCCGTCCATGACGGAAAAAACCGTAGTAGAAGCGAGGACGAGGAAAATATCGGGGAGTTCCCGGTTACGGTGGGTGGTCGGGGCCGAGCGATGTACGGAGGAATTGCGTGTTTCTCTCGTACACGTACGCGTGTGGGTGGGAGGCGTTGGGCTCGAACTGAACCCGAGCGATTGCACTGCAGGCTACGCATTACTGAACCCGAGCGATTGATCAATCCCTGGCGGTTAACTGAACCCAATCGATCGATTCCTTCGCTACTGCTGCTAACTGAAGCCGATCGAACCTGCTGCCTCTTGATGAACAATGAGCATTGTTGGGGGTTGGATGAATAGTTGCCAGTGGGGGTAGGATGAATAGGACCTTGTGGTAGTAGAGCCCGTTGCCGCTAGATGAACAGGACCCCGATCAAGCCTGTTGGGAGTGGTGAACAGGACCCCGAGGAGGGCTGTTTGTACTGTAGCCGGTGGAGGGCTGGATGAACAGGAGCCCGTGGTTGAATAGTAGCTGGTGGAGGCAGGAGGGATATGTCGTGGATGAACAGTCACAGGTGGAGGCTGGAGGAGGTCGACGGTGGATGAGCGATGGCAGTGGAGGCTGGGCGAGGCGATGAGCGGTGGATGAATAGTAGCCCATGGAGTCCCATTTTGCAGTACGCCACACCCGTCCCGATGAACAGGACCCCCATTTCGACCATGGTAGGTCGAAGAGAAGTTTGTTTCCTCCGTTTTGCGGTACGCCACACCCCTCCCGATCAACAGAACCCCGTTTCGACCATAGGAGGTCGAAGAGAAGTTCGTTTCCTCCGTTTTCTGATGCGCGCACCCCTCCGGTGAACAGGATACCGTTTCGACCATAGGCGGTCGAACACAAGTCCGTTTCCTCCATTCTGCGGTACGCCAGGCCTCCTTTCAGCTGTTTCGTCCAAGCCAGTTGGCTCCCGATGAACACAACACATTCCGTTGCCTCCCGATGAACATGACAAGGTAGTTTCTCCATTCGGACCCAGCTGGTTGGCTGCCGATAAACAGGGCGCCGTCGTTGCTCTCCGCTGCCTCTCCATGTACACGAGCCCTGGCCGTACGTATGCGCGAGTAGGCGTTCGAGACCCGCCCGTATGTACGTACATGGCCGTATTTAATTTCTCGCACCCTGGTTGTACGTACGTGTACAAGATATTGACGGGACTGCGTGACATTCTACGTCCGCGCCTCTACTACGACACGTGCCCTTCCTTACTCGGCCACGGTTCAACGCTGCAGCCTGCAGACAGACCGATCGACCAGTATGTATGTACACGTTCGCGACCAAACAGACAACCCTACGCACGGTTCGACTGGGTGGGTTAGCTATCAGGGAGGTAAGGAGGCACTTCCTTGCGGGCGAAGATATAGCTGGTGGGTCCCAGCTGTCAGGGGGAGAATCATATTTTTTGCCCGTAATATGGATGCACTTCCTTGAATGCGAAGATGTAGCTGGTGGGTCCCAGCAGTCTGGGGGAAACGTTTTTTCACGGATATGATGGCCCTTCCGGTGGGTCCCTGCTGTCAGGTGGAGGAATAGATATTTTACACGTAATAAGGCTGCACTTCCTTGCTGCAGCCATGGACCCAGCTGTCAGCCTCTCCACGTACAGTACTCTTCCGATGGAAGTCGTTCCTTGACCACGCCGTGCCAAGAGCACCAAGGCGGTGGACGACGGAGAGGCCTAGGAAGGGGATGACGCCGAGCCGGGGAAGACACGACAGTGGATGCCCACGCGGAGAGATGTACGAGAGTTGACTGGTTCGACTGCGGTGTGAGGCTGCCGTCGCCGCAGAATAACAGGGGGTGTGGGTGAGTAGAGGATGGCTTGGCCAACGGCCGGAGTAGTAGGGGGCGGTGAGGCCTCCGTTGCAGCACAGCTGGCCACGGGAGGCAGGAGCAGGCGACATGACCGGCGCTGGTTTGGGCGGCTGGAGCAAGAAGAACAGAGGTTGAAGAAGAGCTACGGCCGTTGGATGGAAGTCGTACGGTCACTGGGCTAGAATCGTTCGTATTGACTAAGTTGACAAAGCCCTCCATCCGCATCAACTTAGTAGGCCCACAAGTCAGCCTCCCACTTTGGTGGGTCCCAGCTAGCATTGGGAGTATTCATTTTTTTGTGTTGACCACGCCGCGACGAGCGCATCCAAGGTGGTGGACGATGGCGAGGCCCCGGACAGCAACGAGCCGGAGATGGGAAGACGCGGGAGTGGTGTCGGTGTCAAAACCGGCGGATCTCGGGTAGGGGGTCCCGATCTGTGCGTCAAGGCTCATGGTAACAGGAAGCAAGGGACACAGATATTTACCGGAGTTCGGCCCTCTCGATGGAGGTAAAACCCTACTTCTGCTTGATTAATATTGATGATATGGTTAGTACAAGAGTAGATCTACCACGGGATTATGCAGGCTAAACCCTAAGAGCTAGCCTATGATGGTATGGTATAATTGTGATCGGCCTTCTAGGACCAACCTCTCCGGTTTATATAGACACCGGAGAGGGATAGGAATTTACATGGAGTCGGTTCCAAGAAAGGAAACACAATATCCGGATCATGAAGCTTGCCTTCCACGCAAAGGAAAGTCCCATCTGGACACGGGCGAAGTCTTGAGTCTTGTATCTTCACGCTTCAATAGTCCGGATGTTGTATCTGATCCGGCTGTCCGGATACCCCTAATCGGGACTCCTCGGTAGCCCACAGAACCAGGCTTCAATGATGATGAGTCCGGCCGCAGTCTTGTCTTGACATTGCGAGGCGGGTTCCATCTCCGAATACTCAAAGTACACATTACGGACGAATAGTGTCCCGAACTCCATCAATGTTGTACTCCTTGGCTTCAGTGCCTCAATAATGACCATCTCCACGTGTCAAGCGAATGCGAGGAGCCTAGGTACTTTTCGCACTTGCCATCCTCAATCTTTTGGGCTGACCGCCTACTTGACGAGACGGGGATTCTCAGATCCAAACCTCACTCCTCCCCCTCGAGCAAGCATCCAACAGAGCGCTCTGGAAAAACCATTCCAACATGGCTGGTCGTCACAGCTCCTCTGCTCGCTCTCCTCGCCCCAAGCCGGGGGACTGGGAAGAGTGTTCAGTTCCCCATAGCCGTTTGATTGAGTTACAAACCAAGGGTTTCTTCCACCAGCATTCATGGTCCCTGTCCGAGCCGGAATAGCCACCTATAATAGCAGGGAGCAAGCGGAGAGATCTCCCAATCCGTCTCCAGAGGAGCAAATATGCCTCATCCCGCATCTGCTAAGGAGCGTCGGGTTTCCTATCCACCTGTTCCTTCGCTGGCTCCTGGAGTTCTACGGCCTCCAGTTACACAATTTCACCCCTGCCTCTATACTACATATAGCAGGGTACGTTGCCCTTTGTGAGTTATTTTTAGGCTGCGAGCCTCACTTCGGGTTATGGAAGAAGCTGTTCTGCCTTGTCCCCCGCAACCAGGGAGAATCCCTATGTCAGGTGGGCGGGGCCGAAGTATGGTGCATTGCCGAGACCGGATACCTTTCCGCCACTCCCAAGAAGGCACCAGAGAACTGGCCTTCAGAGTGGTTCTACATTGACGACGTTCCCCTTCCGGATCCAGTCCAGACAGGTCTCCCCAGTTCGAATGCCCGCCGAGGGCATCGCGTCTGGCTGGCGCCCCGAGGCCCCAAGAGGAGGTAACGAAAATCGTTACGATGAGCAGGGTAAAGTTACTGGCCAACTCCGGACTGACGATAGTCGAGGTTATGGCAATATGCATAATATGGGGACTGCAACCACTTCAATATCGGGGAAGCCCATGTGGCACTTCAACGGGAAGATGATGCCACCCGCTCTGGCCGTAAGGGTCCGGACTCCGCCACTGCTCTGGCAAGGATATTGTTCGATTTATACAAAGGGGAAGAGGAGGAATTCCTCCACATCAAACCGCGAGATGGATTCTCCATGTACAACCCCCCAAACTGGGTAAGTCGTCATTCCTTTCCCTACGTCACTAATTGTGGTGTTCTTCGCTAAGATCATACGCCTCGATATTCCCGGCGAGGGCGGGGAGGGCCGTAGAAGGAATCTCCAGCCCCTCCCGCAGCCGAGAGGACCGGAAGGGCCCTAGATCCAGGTCTCGAAGAAGATATGGATATTACCGTGGAGCTAAATCAGCGGGATATTTTATCAAGCGGCTGTGATGGCGCCTCGGTGGCCATTACTGCGACTATCCGGACCGCTTCCTCGTCGTAGCGTAAGCCAAGTCGAAAAACCCTATCCTCGAAGAGGACTCCTTGAGATGTCACGCCTTACCCTTGAAGTGTCGTGTTTTTGTAGAAAGCGGTCGAACATGGGGCCGAGCCCCTAGGGACTCATCGGCCAAGGGCGTCCGGATCGGGCAGGCTCAAGAGGAAGGCGGTAAGGGTCGACTCTCCGCTACAGAGGTAAGGCAAAAACTTGTGCTGTGGTTATGGCATTTTGAAGTATGACAACACCCTTTGTGTCCTGGCAGGAAGAGGAGCAGCCGGACTATATCCGGCGATCCTACCAACCACGCCTACACAAGCCGGATTACAGAACCGGCTTCGAGAGTGGAGGCGGGAGCGGGGCCGATGCCGCATAGTTCTCCAACATAGAATGCGGATATGCTCTCAACCACGAATTCCGAAGTAGAGAGCGCCATGAATCACACGTGCCGACGGGCTGTACTTCGGAACAACATTTTTTCCGAAGAGGCATTTAACGCCTTCAATTCGGGAGACACATACATCCGAGCTGCTCAAGGAGGGCTTGCCGGCAGCGGACCATATACCAAAGATATATGGGTAAAAAATTAGATAAGCATGTGTAGCAGTAGCCCACGAGACTTGAAGCAGTTGGAACAACTGTTTTAAGGATCAATTATATATAGGTCCTTGTAGATAAGAATGAGCAATTGTCTCGGGAGCTGGAAGAATGCAAAGGCGAGGCCGAGGGCCACAGTTGCCAAGTTAGAGGAATCCCAAAAGCCCTCATCTAGTAACGAGTTATACATAATTGTATGAAGATGTACCGGTTAGTAAATGGCTGATATGACAAGTCTAACGAAAATTCTGCAGACACTCCGGAATGAATCCGGGGCGTAAGAGAGACGCATCGCATCTCAAAAGGCAGGCTGGAGGCTGGCGGCGCATTCTTCTGCGAGTTAGGCGGAGAAGAACAATCTTCAAGATGCCAAAGTCCAGCTGGGCGTGGAGTTAAAAGATTTTCATGCTCGGTGGCGGACTCCGTGAAGGAGAACAAAAAGGCTTCGACGCGGCATTTACTGGTAAGTGCCTAGAGGCTGTAGTATAGTTGGCGAGGAAGTATATTGAAAGAATTTTGCTTGCAGGAATGTTAGCGGGTCGCTCACGAGGAGGAGATGCCCTCATCTGCAAGTGATTTACTGCAAGACCTTTCGCAACTGCACGAGCAAGCTCGGCAAGTGATGCAGGGTGTTGCTCAGGCTTTGTGTCCATCAAGCTCGCTGCCGAATGGCATGGGGGAGCTTGTGGATATGCCTCAAGTAGCACGGTGGCGCTTCCGATTGTGGAAGATGTCCGCTTGCCGGCAAGGCGCAAGAGAATCCTGGGCTATGGTGAAGACGCACTACACCAAGCTGGACTCGAACCATATGGCCGAAGTAGGACCGGCGGGGCCCGATGGGTAAGAAATTCCCGTGAGTCTAGTATATGAAAGGTAGCGTTAGCCGCTAAGTATTCTCAACAGGATTGTAAGCTGGATAGCCTGTTGGATTGTATAGAGGAGGAATATAGTCAATCCAAGTGACAGTGTAATTTAATGGACATAATTAGCCCCTAGCCGGATTAAAATCATTTGTCATGGAGGACCTTTTCGCTTCAGCCCCCGGATCCTACAGTCCGGGGTGTGCCCGAATACCCACTCAGTTATACAAAATCGGGGTATGCGTGGAAACAAGGCGTAGGGGTCATAAGTGCTTGAACAGACAAGTACCCAACTAGTTATGTTATATTACATGGATAGTAGAAACATCTTCGGGGAGAATAGTTCCGTTAGGGTTCCTTTCCACAGGTATGCATGCGACGATGCACATATCCGGACTGCGAACAATGGCGCGGATACAAGATTTCTGAGGATTTATGTTATAATAAGCGAATACATCTTTTGTTCACCGACGAATATTCTATTAAGGAAGCTAGCTTTCGGCTTCACCCGATCGAGGTACGTCCGGCTGAACCGGCATAACAATCACAAAGGTGCTCCCCTTATGCCTAGCAGAATTAACGGGAGCGTGGGGCATAAACACAAAACCGAGCAACCCAGCTTGGCAACATCTTAAGTCATACCGATGCATACAATGGTGAAGGAAAAAGGCACATATGGAAACAGAATGCATATGTGATGGGCAGAAAGCCATGTGAGTAATTATTTTTAGCTTCCGTATAGGAAGCCCCAAGGTATTGCTTACACACCTAGTGCGGCCGGGGTGATCCAGGAATCCGCACTGTATTGAATACTTTGTGTGAAGAGAAAAAAAGGTCGAGAAAGGAAAAAGGGATGGAGCATAATTAAAAGGGAGGGGTTAGGAGACGAACATTGAGTTCGGCGTTAGGCGTAAAATCTCCAAAGTCTGACCGCGTTCCATGGGTTCCGCTCGAGTCTGTTATCGGATGCATTACGTAAACGGTGCACTCCTCCGGTGAGAACTTTGTCAATGACGAAGGGACCCTCCCACTTGGGTTTGAGCTTGTCCTTCTTCTTCTCCGGTAGGCATAGAACGAGTTTGCCAATATTGTAAGTTTTGGCCCGCACTTCTCTGCTTTGATATCGTCGAGCCTGCTGCTGATAGAATGTGGAGCGGGCTTTTGAGACATTGCGCTCCTCCTCCAGGGCGTCCATGTTATCCTGCCGATCTAAGTCAGCTTCCTTCTCTTCGTACATGCGTACGCGTGGCGAATCATGTATTATGTCGCAGGGTAATACTGCTTCCGCGCCGTACACCATAAAAAATGGTGTATATCCGATGGTGCGATTCGGCGTGGTCCGCAGCCCCCAGAGTACGGAGTTGATCTCCTCGACCCAGTGCGTATCCGACTCTGTCAAGGATCACACTAGTCCGGGTTTGATGCCGCTCATGATGAGACCATTTGCCCGCTCTACCTGGCGTTTGTTTGGGGATGGTAGGCGGGCGTGTCGAGCTTAATGCCCATTTTTGCGCACAAGTTTTCACTTTGTCGGCTGTGAAATTTGAGCCATTATCGGTGATGATCTTGTGGGGACACCGTGTCGATTATGCGACCCGGATATGAAATCTATCACAGGTCCAAATTGGCCGTTTTGTTGTTTGGCTTCTATCCATTTGGTGAACTTGTCCACCATGACCAGTAGGTATTTTTCTTGTGGCTTCCCCTTTAAGGGTCGACCATATCCAACCCCAGGACGCGAAGGGCCAAGTTATGGGGATTGTTTGGAGAGCGGTAGGAGGCATGTGACTCGATTGGCGAAGAGCGGCAACCGACGCAATGTTGGACAAGGTCTGTGTATGCCTTTCGGGCGTTGGCCAATAGAAGCCTGTCTGGAAGGCCTTGCTGACTAGCGCTCGAGCATGACGTGATGTCCGCCCAGTCCGGCATGGATTTCAGCCAAGAGTTGCCGCCCTTCCTCTTCGGAGATGCACCTTTGGAGTACTCCGGTCGCGCTTTTCTTGTAGAGTTCCCCTTCGTGGACCTTGTAAGCTTTAGAGCGCCGGACTATGCAGCGTGCTTCGTTTTGGTCTTTGAGGAGCTCCTGCCTATTTAGGTAGGCCAAGAAAGGCTCGGTCCACGGGGCAATTACGGCCATGATTTCGTGGATCGAAGATGTTATTTCGGTGGCAGAGCCTCCGATTGTGTCTGATAGTTGGAATCTAGGGATGTGCTCGGGTCCATCTTTGGTATTGCGGACTCCCTTCCCATACTACGGATGGCTTGAACAGCCTTTCGGGAATATGTTAGGTGGGACAGGTCGCGTTTGGCGCCGATGCGGGCAGGGCGTCCAGCGCTTGATTGTTTTCTCGAGCCACATGGTGGAATTCGAGCCCCTCGAACTGAGCTGATATTTTGAGGACGGTATATGGTAGGCGCCATTTTCGGATCCTTGGCATCAAAGTCTCCGTTTATTTGTGATATTGCGAGGTTCGAATCCCCGCGCACTTCCAGGCGTTGGATGCCCATAGAGACCGCCATCCGAAGACCATGCAACAAAGCCTCATATTCGGCTGCATTGTTGGAGTCTGTGTAAAGTATTGGGAGGACGTACTGGACCGTGTCTCCATTGGGAGACGTCAGGACTACACCTGCTCCCAGTCCGGCCAGCATTTTAGAGCCGTCAAAGTGCATGATCCAGTTGGAGTATGCGCCGTACTCTTTAGGGAGTTTGGCTTCCGTCCATTCGGCGACAAAGTGGGCTAGTACTTGCGACTTGATGGCCCGCCGTGGTTTGTACATTATGTCGAATCGAAGGAGCTCGATGGCCCATTTAGCAATCCGGCCTGTAGCGTCGCGGTTGTTTATTATGTCATTGAGTGGTACTTCGGAGGTTACTATGATCGAACACTCTTGAAAGTAGTGTCGCAGCTTCCGGGATGCCATGAACACCGCATATGCTATCTTTTGATAATGTGGGTACCGGGACTTGCATGGAGTTAGGACAGTGGACACATAGTAAACTGTTTTGCCGATTTGTTTTTCCAGGCATGTTTGAATCATGCGTTGATAGGTTGCGCCGGCATTCTTGAGCCAAAAGGGCATAGTGTTGAAGCAAAAAGGGCCATATGGCGTTATAAAAGCTGTTGCAGCTTGGTCAGACTCTGCCATCTTTATTTGATGGTATCCAGTATCGTCGAGAAAACACAATGAGTCGTGTCCAGCTGTGGCATCGATGATTTGATCGATCGAGGAGGAAAGGATCCTTGGGAAAGCCTTGTTGAGGTCTTTGAAGTCGGCGCGATAGGCGCCGAGTTTGTCCTTCTTTGGTACCATCACCAAATTCGCCACCAATCCGAATGTTTGATATCTCGATGAATCCGCCTCGAGTAGCTTGGCTAACTCTTCCCCATTGCTTGTCGTTTGGGCTCGAGAATTGCCTTAGGGTGCCTTGGTGGTTTATATCCTTTTAGAATATTGAGGCTGTGTTCGACCAGTCTGCGTGGGATGCCTGGCATGTCCGATGGGCGCCAGGCAAAAATGTCCCAATTCTCGCGTAAGAAATCTCGTAGTGCGGCGTCAATCGCGGGGCTTAGCCGTGTCCCGATGGAAGATGTCTTCGTGGGGTCCGTTGGCTGGACCTGGAATTTGACTATCTCGTCTGCAGGCTTAAATGAGGTGGACTTGGGTCGCTTGTCTAGTATCACGTCATCCCTGTCCATGGTGGCCCGCAGTGTTGTTAACTCTTCGGCTGCTAGGGCTTCAGATAATGCTTCCAAGGCTAGAGCTGCGGTTTTATTTTCGGCGTGAAGTGCAACATCCGGATCACTGGCTAGAGTGATGATTCCGTTGGGTCCGGGCATTTTAAGCTTCATGTACCCATAATGGGGTACAGCTTGAAAGCTTGTAAATGCGTCCCGCCCTAGAAGGGCGTGGTATCCGCTGCTAAAAGGAGCTACCTGGAATGTGATTTCCTCGGACCTATAATTCTCCGGGGTGCCGAATACCACATCGAGTGTGATTTTTCCCGCACCCCGCACTTCCCGAGTAGGGATAATTCCCCTGAAGGTCGTGCCGCTTTGTTTAGTGCGGCTTTTATCAATCTCCATCTTGCTGAGTGTTTCTTCATAAATCATATTTAATCCGCTTCCGCCGTCCATGAGTACTTTAGTGAGCAAGCTATCTATGATCGGACTAAGGACGGGCGGTGGTGCCCGACAACCGGAATCGAGGTTCATCAACGGCATTAAAAGTTATAGCGATGTAGTTCCAAGGGTTTAGTTTTGCCACATGGTAAATTTTAGCGGAGCTTCGATGAGCTCGCTTGCGCCAATTTTTCGAGGCAAAAGTCTCGAAGACTGTCAGTACCGTATTGTGTTGGCTGGCAGGATGTTGTTCCGCTTTATGGCCCACAAGAAGATCCTCGCCACCTTTTGCCACCTGCCGGAGTATCCAACATGCCTTAAGGCTATGAGTAGGTGTTGTATCCGAGTCTTGTGGAGCTTACATGGCCCGTCGAGCCATTCTTCCAATCTGGATCCCATACAGGGTGGGCTTTGGTTTCCTGGGGGTTGGGTCGGATGACTTACGAGAGTTCGTTCGTTTAGTTCGGACAAAGGTTTTGGTGAGAGCAGTACTATCCCAAAATTATGTTTGGGTCTTCAAGCGCTCTCCATCGCATACGATACTACGTACTATGGTTGCCAAGTCCGTGAAGCGTACTATGTCGCGGTGGCTTATAGCATTGAGGAGTCCTTCGTCCGTGCAGTTTTTGCGTAAAAGTGAGACCATGTTCTCTTGGCAGTCCCGACCTTGTTAAGCGCAAGGAGAATCGGCCCGATGGCGATGTACGGTTTCACAGGGCTCTTGCGATGCGGGAGAGCAGGTTTAGGTCGAGCAGGTGTTGTTAGCAGAATCTGGATTTTGATCGATCTAACGCCCAAGGCGCGCGGTCCGAGATCAACAGCTCAGAATCCGGTGCCCAATTTCTTGACCCAATGCCCGATTCTAAGTCCGGGACACAGGTCGGGTTTTCCTTTGAGCAGGTCTTTGGCTCAAGGAGTTCGGTGATCCGAACATAACTTGTCCTCAAAGTTGAGGGCAATCCGCGTGGGGTTCCTCCACTATCGCTATCTCATGGGTGGCGGCGGGGACTGATATCCCTTTGGTCGGGTCTAAGCCCAATCCGTCGTGATCATGAAGCGACTCCCGGGCGGCGATGCTATCCAAGAGTTCGTTAAGGGAGGAGAGCTCCATTGGATCCATCTGTTCGGCAAGTTCCGAACTGACGCGAAGGTTACAATTGATGACCCGAGAAGTCATCTTCGGCGCCACCGCCAATGGGGCGGCCATGATGAAGCCGCCGAGCGGGAGCGTCTGGCCTACAGCCAGAGCCCCCTCCGAGGTAATGTTGTCCTTGACAATGGTACGAGCCATCGAGCCTTGTGGCGACGTCACAGAGGAACTCTCAATGAAAGCACCAATGTCGGTGTCAAAACCGGCGGATCTCGGGTAGGGGGTCCCGATCTGTGCATCAAGGCTGATGGTAACATGAAGCAAGGGAGACAAATGTTTACCCAGGTTCGGGCCCTCTCGATGGAGGTAAAACCCTACTTCCTGCTTGATTAATATTGATGATATGGGTAGTACAAGAGTAGATCTACCACGAGATCGTACAGGCTAAACCCTAAGAGCTAGCCTATGATGGTATGACTGTAATTGTGATCCGCCTTCTAAGGACCAACCTCTCCGGTTTATATAGACGCCGGAGAGGGCTAGGGTTTACATGGAGTCGGTTACAAGAAAGGAAACACAATATCCGGATCGCCAAGCTTGCCTTCCACGCAAAGGAGAGTCCCATCTGGACACGAGCCAAAGTCTTGAGTCTTGTATCTTCACGCTTCAAAGTCCGGACGTTGTATACTGTCCGGCTGTCCGGATACCCCCTAATCCAGGACTCCCTCAAGTGGAGTCGCAGACGGAGAGGTGTACGAGGGTTAACTGGTTCTGGTGCGGCGTGGTTCGATAGTCGGTGGAGAAGAACAGGAGGTGTGGAGGGGTGGAGGGATGGCCTAGACGGTGATGGGATAGCGCTTTACAGCGAAGCATGCTAAGCAGAGCTGATAGCAGCAGGAGGCGGGAGTAGGTGGCCCCGACGACGCTGGAGGAAGAAGACGAGAGATTGAAGATGGATGTCAGTCGTTGGATGTAAATCCAACGGTTATCGATGTCATAATCAGTTGTTGACTAAGTTGACAACGACTTGCGTTGGCTTCGACCTATTGGCCCACATTTCAAGGTCCAAAAATGTGACACATATTCAACCCGTTTTTCAGAATTTACAGTCCATGTGATATATTTTTTTGAGAATGACAGTCCATTTGCCGGGTTGGATGAACAAATAATGTAACGTCCATGCGGCCCATTTTTTTAAACTACAACCCATTTTCACTTCTCGAAATACACGAATTTTATGGGCTGGCTGGACAAATAATGTAGTGTCCATGCATCCCATTTATTTTTTCCTAAAAAATTACAGCCCATTTGCATTTTCTCGAAATACACGATTTTTGCTGGGCTGGTTCTAATTATATTGTTGGGTTGGTTGCAGCAAAGTTATCAAAAAATAAACAGAGGCTGAGCATTTTGTTATAAATATATTTAAATAATTTAGTACTGCATTGGTCCATCAATCTTACCAAGCTTTTGTACACAACCACCAGGATTTTCGTTGCCTTAACGTAAAAAAATCCAGGATTTTATGGTTAAAAATTATTTTTATAAGTTAATAAGACGTGGGATATTGTTTTCTTATATATGTAAGTATCTGTTAAATATATGATGAAAATAACAATAATATATAATAACATATAAAATAATATAAATATATATAATATAGTTAGAAGGGAAACATAAGTTGGACCTGGCATTCCTATTCTTATATAGAAAAATAGAACAAACCTTTGCGTTTTCTTCAAAAAATACATAAGTTGGGCTATGGATGTTTTAGGAAAAATAAAACCTAGGATGGGAGGTCCATAGGCTGGTCGATACATGACGGCCCTCAAGAAAATACAAACTGGCATGTCGTGGGATGCACATGTTAAAAAAGAAAGCCTAGGTGGGGCAACCCACAACCCAGCTGATACTTGCTAGCCCACTGATAATAAAATGATACCTGCCAGCTCCCTGACTTCGTTGTAAAATTTATCTTCTTTAGTAACTACATTGAAGCACCTAACAAATGTAACTATGTTGACAAACCCGTGGGCCCCAACGTCAGTATAGCATTAGGAGGAAGTATTTTTTCAATGAGGCACTTGCTTGCGTCTGACCATAGACACTGGTGGGTCTGATGTCCGCCTTTCCACGTCTGATCCTCCAGATTCCTCTCATTTGTTCAGCATGTTCTAGCAGACAATGACACATGATCAGCGCACAAAGGCGGAGGACGAGAACGAACCACCAGAGCCGTGGAAGGCATGCTATATGTTGTGCCTTATTTCTACCGAAACTACTGAACTAGCCGAGTGGCCAAGTGACACTACCCGACCGCTGTTCCATCCAGGTTCGATTCCACCTGATGCAGTGAAAATATCTGCAAATTTTTTGCATCTGCCATTATTGAAATGTGGGTCCCCATTGTCATCTACGCACACCACGTCCAACACTTGCCAAAACTTCTTCCCTCGTTTTCTCTGTTTTTCGCACACTCGACATTGTGTGGGCATTTTGAAAATATCATATCTTTTTGACTATGCATCATATGAAGTTGTGCTATGCATGAATGTAGATCAGCATGATGTTAGCTGGGTAGTAGTTCCATTTTTGACCATGAATATAACTTCCAACATGATGTTATCCCTGTTTGAAAAGGGCGTGTTAATATAAATGCTCTGCCTCTGAAACTTGCAGTTTCCTATCTGAAACTGAAACTTGCAGATTCTTCTCTGAGAATCACATTGTCTGCACTTTTACATGAAACTACATTTTTAAGTGCTAAAAATAGATCTCTAGAATTCATAAAATACTTCATATGCTCAATACTGCAAATCTGAAATTCAAAAGACATTCGTATCTAAAAGTACTCTCAAAATACACGACACAAAACACAATTCACAACCTGCAAATACTGACAACCCTAAGCTCCTCTTGACAATTCACAACCTGTCCAACTATTGGGTTGAGGTGGCAGTCCCCTCCTATTCCTCGACGGCAGACAGCCGCCCCGTGAGACGGATGTGAACGGCGAGGGAGAGGATGGCGTTGAAGCATCGTCGGGCCAACTGCTTTTCTCCTCTTGTAGTTGGGTTCGGTCGACGAAGATTCCACCGGCTCGCTCTGGCACGACACCCTCACAAACGACACCCTGTAGATGCTCGATCCTTCAATCTCTGGTGGATGCTCCATCTTGGACTGATACTCCCACCACCGCTGCCTCACAATCGGATTCGGTGAATCTGTTTGCTCCATGGCCTAGACGAGCAACTCTATGTACTCCCCCGCGACTCCCTTCGGGAGTATCGGCACCTTTTCCTCTGTTGTAGATATTTGGTCATGGATGTTGCCATCGCCGCTAGTTGGTCCTTGTTGTCAAACCAAGACTATATCTCCAACATCCTAGCTAGCTTCACAGGTTCGACGTCTGCGATCCTCACGTATCGGTTGTACTCCTCCATCGATCTACTTCTCCACAGACCTTCACTCGCCGGTGTTGGTTTTTTAATGGAAGAGGAGAGGAGCGGCGCTGGTTTTGGATTAGAACGGGAGAGGAGCGGCACTGGTTTTGGATTGGAACAGTAGAGGAGGGGCGGTGGTTTTGAAATGGAAGAGGAGAGGAGCGATGCTGGATTTAGATTGGAACAGGAGAGGAGCGGCGGTGGTTTAAGAGGAGAGGAGTGGCGCTGGTCTTGGAAGTATATTTTTTGTTTTGCATATTTTGAGTCAAAGTTGGACCATGTACTGTATTTGACAAGCAAAATCTGACTATATTTGACAAGCAAAATGTGAATGCTTGTCACAAAAAAATTGTATTGTTTGGTTCATATCTGAATGTACTTTCAAATTATATTATTTTTGCAACGTATAACAAATATTTTATTTGTGAAAATCATGGTCTATTATGACCCAGAATAAAAGGAAAACTAGTTAATGTGGGGTCGCTTTCATAATTGAAGGGTAAATTGATTTTGATTTTGATCCAGTCACAGCGTGCCGGCCCTCTCGTCCAATCCTAAATTGCTGCCGCACGCTCCTCTCCCTCTTCTCCATTGCAAAACCACCTCCTCTCCTCTCCATCATCTCCATTCCAAAACCACTGTCACGACTTTCCCTCTTCTCCATTGCAAAACCACCCCCTCTCCTCTCCATCTTCTCCATTACAAAACCACCGTATCACCTCTCCCTCTTCTCCATTGCAAGACCACCGTCTCGCCTCTCCCTCTTCTCCAATGCAAAACCACCCCCTCGAGACGGAAGTCAGGCGGAGGTGGTGGGCGTACAGGTCGAAGGTCGAGCATCCAGAGGATAACGAATAGATCGAGTACGGTGTGCCATTCATGAGGGTGCAGAGCCAGCCGGAGGCACAGGAGTATTAGTTCTCCCATCGCAAGGGGAGGCCAGATGGCGCGATGTCGCTTCCCCACCGTTCTCCATAGTTCCCTCGACGCTCGCCTCATTTCAAAAGTGGCAATAGGGTTTAAGGTAAGCTTCGCACTAACCTAATATTCCATCTGCTCATGCTTAGAATCAGTGTGACGGCTAATGAAAATCATGCTTACAATCAGTCTCCGAGTACTACGCCAATCCCCAAAAAATAGCTCTGGACCAAAAACAAATTTGTGACACTGTGTACAAATAAAGAAAAATAGATTTGCGCTTCTTTTATAAAAGAGAACTCCCTAGAAAACTGCCAATATAAGCTACTACTATTTGGTTAGAGGATTTGCTTCCGAATATGTCTCCAACGTATCTATAATTTTTGATTGTTCCATGCTATTATATTATACATCTTGGATGTTTATGGGCTTTATTTTACACTTCTATATTATTTTTGGGACTAACCTATTGACCCAGAGCCCAGTGCCAGTTCCTGTTTTTTCCCTTGTTTCAGTATTTCGAAGAAAAGGAATATCAAACGAAGTCAAAATGGAATGAAACCTTCTGGAGAAGTTATTTTTGGAAGGAAAGTTACCAGATGGACTTGGAGTGCACGTCAGGAAAGAAATGAGGGAGCCACGAGGCAGGGGGCGCGCCCAACCCCCTAGGGCACACCCTCCACCCTCGTGGGCCCCTCGTGGCTCCCCTGACGTACTTCTTCCGCCTATATATATATATATATCCATATACCATAAAAACTTCGGAGAATAGAATAGATCTGGAGTTCCGCAACCGCAAGCCTCTGTAGCCTTAAAAAACCAATCGGGACCCTATTCCGGCACTCTGCCGAAGGGGGGAACCCTCACCGGTGGCCATTTTCATCATCCCGGCGCTCTCCATGACGAGGAGGGAGTAGTTCACCCTCGGGGCTGAGGGTATGTACCAGTAGCTATGTGTTCGATCTCTCTCTCGTGTTCTTGATTTGGCACGATCTTGATGTATCGCGAGCTTTGCTATTATAGTTGGATCTTATGTTGCTTCTCCCCCTCTACTCTCTTGTAATGGACTGAGTTTTCCCTTTGAAGTAATCTTATCGGATTGAGTCTTTAATGATTTGAGAACACTTGATGTATGTCTTGCCGTGCGTATCTGTGGTGACAATGGGATATCACGTGACTCACTTGATGCATGTTTTGGTGATCAACTTGCGGGTTCCGCCCATGAACTTATGCGTACGGGTTGGCACACGTTTTCGTCTTGATTCTCTTGTAGAAACTTTGGGGCACTCTTTGAGGTTGTATGTGTTCGTTGAATAGATGAATCTGAGATTGTGTGATACTTATCGTATAATCATACCCACGGATACTTGAGGTGACATTGGAGTATCTAGGTGACATTAGGGTTTTGGTTGATTTATGTCTTAAGGTGTTATTGTAGTACGAACTCTAGGGCTGTTTGTGACACTTATAGGAATAGCCCAACGGATTGATTGGAAAGAATAACTTTGAGGTGGTTTCGTACCCTACCATAATCTCTTTGTTTGTTCTCCGCTATTAGTGACTTTGGAGTGACTCTTTGTTGCATGTTGAGGGATATTTATATGATCCAATTATGTTATTATTGTTGAGAGAACTTGCAGTAGTGAAAGTATGAACCCTAGGCCTTGTTTCCTAGCATTGCAATACCGTTTACGCTCACTTTTATTACTTGTTAGCTTGCTGTTTTTATATTTTTAGATTACAAAAACCTATATCTACCATCCATATTGAACTTGTATCACCATCTCTTCGCCAAACTAGTGCACCTATACAATTTACCATTGTATTGGGTGTGTTGGGGACACAAGAGACTTGTTATTTGGTTGCAGGGTTGTTTGAGAGAGACCATCTTCATCCTACGCCTCCCACAGATTGATAAACATTAGGTCATCCACTTGAGGGAAATTTGCTACTGTCCTACAAACCTCTGCACTTGGAGGCCCAACAACGTCTACAAGGAGAAGGTTGCGTAGTAGACATCAAGCTCTTTTCTGGCACCGTTGCCGGGGAGGTGAGTTCTTGGAGTTATATCTTTAGATCTTGTAATCGAGTGTTTTTGTTTCTTGTTTTAGCACTAGTTTAGTTTATAAAGGAAAACTACAAAAAAATGGAATTGAGTTTGTCTCATACGCTTCATCTTTTTAATATCTTTAGTGAGTATGATGGAAAGGAAAATTGTGCCAAAGTGTTAGAAGAAGAATGCATTAAAATGTTTGGCACTAAATCTTTGAATGATGAGCATGATTGCAATGTTGTTAGTATGAACTCCTTGAATATCCATGGTACTAATGATGATTGCACTAGTTATGATGAAAATGTCTCCTATAAACATGTCAATTTTTGTGGAGTGCATCGGGTTTGCAAGTACACACCAAATAGGGAAGATTGATATTGCAAGAGGCATAAGCACTTAGAAACTAAATTGTTGCAAGAAAGGCTAGATGTTTGTGCTGAAGATTTAAATTTTCTTGGCCGTACTTGTGGACTTTGCAATGAACAGGGTCATTTAGCTATCTGATGCAAATTGTTTCATGATCTAATCGTGTCCAAAAATTGTGATGACTTGATTTCCCTTGCACACTATAACGAACTCAGTTTGCTTATGGGCTACGAAGAAATGAAACGTATAACTAAGAATCTTCCAGAATTTGCCCGTTATAAACTTCTTGGTTTTGATCTAGAGAAGATTTATATGTATTGTGCGGTGAATTGCATTGAAAATCCTATATTGCCAACTACATAAATAAAAGAAAACAAATAGAAGATGAAGAGAATACTAATGAAAGGGAAGAGACTTCCCAATTTCCTCCTATTATTTCTTATGATGAATCAGGTAACAAGGAGGGGACTTCTATTCAACCAATCTCATTAATAAGGAGGTCCAAAAAGAGGACTGAACCCACACATGATGTGAAGAAGAAGAAAAGAAAAAGGAGGAGTGGTAAAAAGGTATCCCTCCCAAATAATGTTGCTCCTATCATTGTTGTGCCTCATGGAAATGAATCAAAAATAATTGTGGAAGATGATGCACTTGATGACGATCTCGTTATACCTATTGCTTGTTGTGATGATTATGATTTGGAAGATAATGATACTTCTTATGATCTTGAAAATCTTTTCGGCACTTGCTTGGAAGAATATGACAATTGCTATACTATTGGTGCTATCCATACTATTAATGATGAGAGTAACTATGCTTATGATATGAAAAGGCCCAAGCTTGGGGAAGCTATGTTTGATGAAGATGATGTTTTTGAGAATATATTTGTTGCAATTAATGTTTGTCCCAAGCTTGGGGTGGCTACGTTTAATGAAGATGATATTTTTAGTATCCCAAGTTTTGATATGCAAATTTATAATGATGATAGCATGCCTCCTACTTATGATGATTATATTGATGAAAGTGGGTTTGGAAGAGTGTCAACTTTAGGAAGTAATGATCCCACTATTTTGGAGGATGTTGAATCTTATTATGATAATTATGAAAGTGTATTTTGAGAGGTCATGACTTTATTTAGTGATGTATCCACTATTTCGGAAGAGGTTTCAATCGATTATGATGAGAACAAAGTTACTACTTATGATGATTATTGTGATGAAACTTATGCTATAAAAAGTAGTGATGATTATATTTATAAAACTTGTCATGATTATGATTACCATTTTTCTGAACATTACTCTTTAAATGTGGAAACAATTTATAGTAGTCAAGTCTCTTATGATACTCCCACTATTCCGAATGAGAAGAATTTTGCTTATGTGGAGAGTAATAAATTTTCTATGCTAGTAGATCATGAAAAGAATGCTTTAGGTGCTGGTTATATTGTTGAATTCATTCATGATTCTACTGAAAATTATTATGAGGGAGGAACATATTCTTGTAGGAATTGCAATAATATCAAGTTTCCTCTCTATGTGCTTAAAGTTTTGAAGTTATGCTTGTTTTGCCTTCCTATGCTAGTTGATTATTGTTCCCATAAGTTGTTTGCTCCCAAAATCCCTATGCATAGGAAGTGGGTTAGACTTAAATGTGCTAGTCATATTCTTCATGATGCTCTCTTTATGTTTTATTTCTTATGTTTTATGCGAGCATCATTGAAATCATCATGCCTAGCTAGGGGCGTTAAACGATAGCGCTTGTTGGGAGGCAAGCCAATTTCATTTTAGTTTCTTGCTTTTTGGTTCTGTTTAGGAATAAATAATCCATATAGCTTCTGTTTAGATGTGGTTTTGTGTTTTAATTAGTGTTTGTGCCAAGTAGAACCTTTGGGAAGACTTGGGTGAAGTCTTTATGATCATGCTGTAAAAAACAGAAACTTTAGCGCTCAAGAGATTAGCTAAAACTTTTTACTGGACAGTGATATTTAGTTGATTCATTTTTCAGATGATTAATAGACAAATTCCTCAGGTCCACCAATTTATTTTAGAATTTTTGGAGTTCCATAAGTTTGCGTTTGATACAGATTACTACAGACTGTTCTGCATTGTGTTGCTTGTTTATTTTGATGAACCTATGGTTAGTAAAATAGTTTATAAACCATAGATACGTTGGAATACAGTAGGTTTAAAACCAATATAAATAAATAATGAGTTCATTACAGTACCATGAAGTGGTGTTTTGTTTTCTTTCGCTAACGGAGCTTACGAGTTTTCTGTTAAGTTTTGTGTTGTGAAGTTTTCAAGTTTTGGGTAAAGATTCGATGGATTATGGAACAAGGAGTGGCAAGAGCCTAAGTTTGGGGATGCCCAAGGCACCCCAAGGTAATATTCAAGGACAACCAAAAGCCTAAGCTTGGGGATGCCCCGGAAGGCATCCCCTCTTTCGTCCTCGTTCGTCGGTAACTTAAATTGGAGCTATATTTTTATTCACCACATGATATGTGTTCTGCTTGGAGTGTCTTGTCATTTTATTTTGCTTTGCTTGCTGTTTGAATAAAGTACCAAGATCTTAAATTATTAAATGTTAGAGAGTCTTCACATAGTTACATAATTATACAATTACTCATTGATCTTCATTCATATCTTTTGGAGTAGTTTGTTGTTTGCTCTAGTGCTTCACTTATATCTTTTAGAGCACGATGGTAGTTTTATTTTGAAGAAAATAGATGAACTCTCATGCTTCACTTATATTATTTTGAGAGTCTTAAACAACATGGTAATTTTCTTAATCCTAATATGCTAGGTATTCAAGACTAGTAAAAACTTTCTTATGAGTGTGTTGAATACTAAGAGAAGTTTGATGCTTGATGATTGTTTTGAGATATGGAAGTAGTGATATTAAAGTTGTGCTAGTTGAGTAGTTTTGAATTTGAGAAATACTTGTGTTGAAGTTTGCAAGTCCTGTAGCATGCACATGTGGTAAACGTTATGTAACAAATTTGAAACATGAGGTGTTCTTTGATTGTCCTCCTTATGAGTGGCGGTCGGGGATGAGCGATGGTCTTCTCCTACCAATCTATGCCCCAGGAGCATGCGCGTAGTGCTTGGTTTTTGATGACTTGTTGATTTTTTCAATAAGTATGTGAGTTCTTTATGACTAATGTTGAGTCCATGGATTATACGCACTCTCACCTTACCACCATTGCTAGCCTCTTCGGTACCGTGCATTGCCCTTTCTCACATTGAGAGTTGGTGCAAACTTCGCTGGTGCATCCAAACCCCGTGATATGATACGCTCTTTCACACATAAACTGATACGTCTCCAACGTATCTATAATTTTCGATTGCTCCATGCTATATTATCTACTGTTTTAGGCAATATTGGGCTTTATTATCCACTTTTATATTACTTTTGGGACTAACCTATTAACCGGAGGCCCAGCCCAGATTTGCTGTTTTATGCCTATTTCAGTATTTCGAGGAAAAAGGAATATCAAACGGAGTCAAAACGGAACGAAATCAACTGGAGAAGTTATTTTTGGAAGGAAACCCACCTGATGGACTTGGACTCCATGTCAGAAGATACGGTAGGTGCTCACGAGGGTGGGGGGCGCGCCCCCTGCCTCGTGGGGCCCTCGTAGATCCACCGACGTACCCCCTACACCCATATATACCTACGTATCGTAAAACTTCCAGAGCAGAAGATAGATCGGGAGTTCCACCGCCGCAAGCCTTTGTAGCCACCAAAAACCTCTCGGGAGCCTGTTCCGGCACCCTGCCTGATGGGGAACCCATCACCGGTGGCCATCTTCATCATCCCGGCGCTATCCATGACGAGGAGGGAGTAGTTCACCCTCGGGGCTGAGGGTATGTACTAGTAGCTATGTGTTTCATCTCTCTCTCTCTCGTGTTCTCTCTCGTGTTCCCTCTATGGCACGATCTTGATGTATCCCGAGCTTTGCTATTGTAATTGGATCTTATGATGTTTCTCCCCCTCTACTCTCTTGTGATGAATTGAGTTTCCCCTTTGAAGTTATCTTATCGTATTGAGTCTTTTATGAGAACACTTGATGTATGTCTTGCCGTGCTTATCTGTGGTGACAATGGGATATCATGTGCCACTTGATGTATGCTTTGGTGACCAACTTGCGGGTTCCGCCCATGAACCTATGCATAGGGGTTGGCACACGTTCTTGACTCTCCGGTAGAAACTTTGGGGCACTCTTTGAAGTACTTTGTGTTGGTTGGATGAATCTGAGATTGTGTGATGCATATCGTATAATCATGCCCACGGATACTTGAGGTGACAATGGAGTATCTAGGTGACATTAGGGTTTTGATTGATTTGTGTCTTAAGGTGTTATTCTAGTACAAACTCTTTTATAGATTGATCCGAAAGAATATCTTTGAGGTTGTTTCGTACCCTACCATAATCTCTACATTTGTTCTCCACTATTAGTGTCGTTGGAATATGAACCCTAGGCCTTGTTTCCTATCATTGCAATACCATTTACGCTCACTTTTATCGCTTGCTACCTTGCTGTTTTTATATTTTCATATTACAAAAACCTATATCTACTATCTATTTTGCACTTGTATCACCATCTCTTTGCCGAACTAGTGCACCTATACAATTTACCATTGTATTGGGTGTGTTGGGGACACAAGAGACTCTTTGTTATTTGTTTGCAGGGTTGTTTGAGAGAGACCATCTTCATCCTACGCCTCCCACGGATTGATAAACCTTAGGTCATCCACTTGAGGGAAATTTGCTACTGTCCTACAAACCTGTGCACTTGCAGGCCCAACAACGTCTACAAGAAGAAGGTTGTGTAGTAGACATCATAAACCTCCTAATATCTTCCTCAAAACAGCCACCATACCTACCTATTATGGCATTTCCATAGCCATTCCGAGATATATTGCCATGCAACTTTCCACCATCCAGTTTATCATGACACGTTCATCATTGTCATATTGCTTCGCATGATCATGTAGTTGACATAGTATTTGTGGCAAAGCCACCGTTCATAATTCTTTTGTACATGTCACTCTTGGTTCATTGCATATCCCGGTACACCGTCGGAGGCATTCATATAGAGTTATACTTTGTTCTAGTATCGAGTTGTAATCATTGAGTTGTAAATAAATAGAAGTGTGACGATCATCATTTTCTAGAGCATTGTCCCAAGTGAGGAATAAAAAAATAAAAAAGAGAGAAATGCCATAAAAAAGAGAAGGCCCAAAAAAAGATAGAAAGGCCATAAAAAAGGCCCCAAAAAACAAATGAGAGAAAAAGAGAGAAGGGACAATGTTACTATCTTTTTACCACACTTGTGCTTCAAAGTAGCACCATAATCTTCATGATAGAGAGTCTCTTGTTTTGTCACTTTCATATGCTAGTGGGAACTTTTCATTATAGAACTTGGCTTGTATATTCCAACGATGGGCCTCCTCAAGTGCCCTAGGTCTTCGTGAGCAAGCAAGTTGGATGCACACCCACTAGTTTCTTTTGTTGAGCTTTCATACATTTATAGCTCTAGTGATGTTGCATGGAAGTCCCTACTCCTTGCATTAACATCAATCGATGGGCATCTCCATAGCTCATTGATTAGCCTCGTTGATGTGAGACTTCCTCATTTTTTGTCTTCTCCACATAACCCCCATCATCATATTCTATTCCACCCATAGTGCTATATCCATGGCTCGCGCTCATGTATTGCGTGAAGGTTTATAAGTTTGAGATTACTAAAGTATGAAACAATTGCTTGGCTTGTCATCAGGGTTGTGCATGATGAGAGCATTCTTGTGTGACAAAAATGGAGCATGACTAAACTATATGATTTTGTAGGGATGAACTTTCTTTGGCCATGTTATTTTGAGAGGACATAATTGCTTAGTTAGTATGCTTGAAGTATTATTATTTCTATGTCAATATTGAACTTTTATCTTGAATCTTTCGAATCTGAACATTCATACCACAATTAAGAAGAATTACATTGAGAATGATGCCAAGTAGCATTCCACATCAAAAATTCTGTTTTTATCATTTACCTACTCGAGGACGAGCAGGAATTAAGCTTGGGGATGCTGATACGTCTCCAACGTATCTATAATTTTTTATTGTTCCATGCTATTATATTATCCATCTTGGATGTTTATAGGCTTTATTTTACACTTTTATATTATTTTTGGGACTAACCTATTGACCCAGAGCCCAGTGCCAGTTCCTGTTTTTCCCTTGTTTCAATATTTCGAAGAAAAGGAATATCAAACGCAGTCAAAACGGAATGAAACCTTCTAGAAAAGTTATTTTTGGAAGGAAAGCTACCCGATGGACTTGGAGTGCACGTCAGGAAAGAAACAAGGGAGCCGCGAGGCAGGGGGCGCGCCCTCCACCCTCGTGGGCCCCTCGTGGATCCCCTGACGTACTTCTTCCGCCTATATATATCCATATACCCTAAAAACCTTGGAGTACAGAATAGATCAGGAGTTCTGCCGCCGCAAGCCTCTGTAGCTACCAAAAACCAATCGGGACCCTGTTCCGGCACCCTGCCGAAGGGGGGAACCCTCACCGGCGTCCATCTTCATCATCCCGGCGCTCTCCATGACGAGGAGGGAGTAGTTCACCCTCGGGGCTGAGGGTATGTACCGGTAGCTATGTGTTTGATCTCTCTCTCGTGTTCTTGATTTGGCACGATCTTGATGTATCGCGAGCTTTGCTATTATAGTTGGATCTTATGTTGCTTCTCCCCCTCTACTCTCTTGTAATGGATTGAGTTTTCCCTTTGAAGTAATCTTATCGGATTGAGTCTTTAATATTTGAGAACACTTGATGTATGTCTTGACGTGCGTATCTGTGGTGACAATGGGATATCACGTGACTCACTTGATGTATGTTTTGGTGATCAACTTGCAGGTTCCGCGCATGAACTTATGCATAGGGGTTGGCACACGTTTTCGTCTTGATACTCTGGTAGAAACTTTGGGGCACTCTTTGAGGTTCTATGTGTTGGTTGAATAGATGAATCCGAGATTGTGTGATACATATCGTATAATCATACCCACGGATACTTGAGGTGACATTGGAGTATCTAGGTGACATTAGGGTTTTGGTTGATTTGTGTCTTAAGGTGTTATTCTAGTACTAACTCTAGGGCTGTTTGTGACACTTATAGGAATAGCCCAATGATGATTGGAAAGAATAACTTTGAGGTGGTTTCGTACCCTACCATAATCTCTTCGTTTGTTCTCCGCTATTAGTGACTTTGGAGTGACTCTTTGTTGCATGTTGAGGGATAGTTATATGATCCAATTATGTTATTATTGTTGAGAGAACTTGCACTAGTGAAAGTATGAACCCTAGGCCTTGTTTCCTAGCATTGCAATACTGTTTACGCTCACTTTTATTACTTGTTACCTTGCTGTTTTTATATTTCAGATTACAAAAACCTATATCTACCATCCATATTGCACTTGTATCACCATCTCTTCGCCGAACTAGTGCGCCTATACAATTTACCATTGTATTTGGTGTGTTGGGGACACAAGAGACTCTTTGTTATTTGGTTGCACGGTTGTTTGAGAGAGATCATCTTCATCCTACGCCTCCCACGGATTGATAAACCTTAGGTCATCCACTTGAGGGAAATTTGCTACTGTCCTACAAACCTCTGCACTTGGAGGCCCAACAACGTCTACAAGGAGAAGGTTGCGTAGTAGAAATCATGGTGGTGGATGCCAATGCTTACATGGAGCATGGTTGGTGTCGGTAATTTTTACTTGGCACACCTCGCACTCTGCATATATGTCGGTTCCATCCGTACATTTGTGCAGTTCCAGCAAAATGCATCTGAATAACCTTGTTTGCACAGATGATAAAAAAGCGGGATTACATTATAGTGGCACTAGTTGATGAAACATACACTAATAAATAGAATAAAATATTGCGATAGTATCATAGTATGCCATGCTGCGAGGGCGAGATGGGCCATGCGACGCCTCATACGGTAGGCCTCATACTGGAAATCGACCCAATTCTCCCCAATACACCTTCTGCCAGTGATGAACATTAGTGTACAGCGGTAGTACAACTAAAATTAAGCACCCCAGTTTGCAGAAACACTTAAACATTAACAATGGCACTAGTTGATGAAACATATACTAACAAAGAGAAGCACTTTCTTTATCTACATTGGAAATGAAATGATAGAGAGGACACTCGCTCTATTTTATCTATATTATTACTTCCTTTTATCAGTGGCACTATGGTCGAGCAGGTGGCAAGAGAGGTGTACCGTGGGTCACAAGTATGGAGGCCAAGGGTGCTTAGACTGGGATGCTGAAGCTGGCTCTTTCAGTCCCTATCTCCCCCCTGATGTTTCTATGGTAGCATTTGGGTTGTAATCCAAACTTGGTCGAGCTGGTGTTGCGTCGCCCTATCTGCCTAGCTTATGTGGCGAACTTGTCTCTTCCTAGTACTCATTCCGTTCTAGTAGTAGTTGCATAACTGCCCGTTTACATTGAGATGTTGTCGAATAATGGTTCTCTATGGTTGGGTTTCTTCAATGAAATTGGAGGAAATGCCCTCTTTCGATATATAATTTGGATATCAGTGGCACTAGTGGTGCCAAAACATTGCCTCAAATTAATAGTGCCACTAGATTAAGGTGCAAAATAATAACATTATTGCTTTATCATGGCAGTGCCAAAACAGTATCACAAGAGCAGACTCAACATGCAGGATCTTTGGTAAACGGTCGGACCAAAAAGGAACATACCTCATGATGGGAACCATATCTGTAGTCACGCCATCGTAGAAGGGATAACACCAGTCACCAACATGGATGATTCAATTCATGAGACCTTTTTGTGCAGTTCACCTAAAATGAAGCAATGTCCCACGGGCTAGGAGCTTCTTCTTCATTAGTTGCAATAAAATTGAGCAACATCAAGGTTGGTTGTGAAGCTCGTGGAATGTTCAACTATAATTTGGATATCATTTGTGCAGTCCAACTAAGATCAAGCGTGAAATGTATATATCTTTTTGCACAAAAAGGTGGAAAGGAGGGTGAGTAACAAGTGATGAAACATACGTCAAATGAAAAGAAGCATGTTCCTTATCTGTATGGCGATCCTACAAGGATAGTAGCAATTTCTAAAGCAGCAGCATTGCTCGATATTAGTGTGGGCATTAGGATTAACTATGACAACCGTTAAATACGACATTACTTTAATGGTGCCATTGCTTCATTTTACCAACAACATTACATTAACAGCTGCTAAAGAGTTGGTATTTGGGCACGGGAGAGTAGGCGGACCAGGACAGGTACATTTCTAACGAAAAGAAGCAACTTATCTTAATGGGAAATTTAGCAGGACATGAAAAACAGTGCCATTGATTCATATTACTGGAGGCATTACATTGAAAACAACATTGGTTTAACGTGCCCTTACTTTTAACAGTGTGACTGCTACATTTTACCAGTGGCATTACATAAGAGGGGCTCGGGGCAACAAACATCAGAATAGGATATCTGGGTTGGTCCCGTTTTTGTTCGGTATAGCCACCTTATACTGTGTGAGGCTAGAAAATCTAGTGTTGGACATACTCTGTTGACTTGTCCCACAGTCCCCACTTTCTTTCCTTTTTCAACCAATAGATCGGTTTATATTGAGTTTGTTCTGCGTTTCCCTTTATTTCCCTATTAGACCAAGAGACCAGTTGGGTAGACAGTCTCTCCTACTTTTCGTCCCCATTATTTCCTCTTTCGACCAAGTCCTAGATTCAGGTAACAAATCTTCCCCCATCCCCACCCCACCCCCTTTCTTCCCTGTTTGAACCAAGTAGTACTAGATTCGACTGCATGAACTAGTTTTATCTCTTAACAGTAAAAATTTAGGAGGCTTTCGAACAGCCGATCGGTCCTATCTACGAGGGGGCTGAGATGTATTAAAAGATACAAATGCAGCGATGTCAGGAGCTGGGGAAGTGGAGCAAGGCCGGTTTTGAAGGCAGTTATACCTAAGGATCGCCGGGATGTCGCTAGGTGGGCGGCGGGAGGCCGGATCTGCCCACACTACGGCAGCGAGGAAGAAGGTGTCGGAGGCCCTCCCTAGACGGCACTACGTGGGAGATAACGACAAGGCACGCTGATCGGGATGTGCCGACAGTGGATAAGAGCCGTCGCCGAGGATGATAGTATGAACATTGCACCTTCTCACCTTAATCTGCGGAGAGGATTCGGCAGGATCTGTGACCAACAGTGAGCAGAGATAGAGTGTGGCCACCGCTGCCGTGTTTAGATCTAGAGAGGACGAGATGGTGTGAAGGGAGCAACACTAGCAAGAAAGCGCGCAGGCTCCTGCCTATATAGTGTAGTAGTTATCTTTTATCTACGGGAGCCAGCTTGACCTCATCAATGACTGTCGAGAAGTCTTCATGCACATGTCCCGGAGGCATAGTTGTCGTCATTTTGATCTGAAGCACCGGATTAACATATAACACAAAAAAAATGCCACATGACAAGAAACCATAACCTCACTACCCCAAGGAGACAACATGAATCCCGACGGATAAACAAGACGAGGATCAAAGCTCAAATTAAAGATAAACTCGTAGAAAAGGGGTCCATCGATAGATGTCCTAATTAACATAGCCGGCTTGACCTAGATGGCAGCCGAGTAGTCTTCGTGCATGTGCCCCCAATGATCAGCGCCTGGGAGGAACTCAGTTGTCGCTGTTTAACCCTCGCAGTGATCTGAAGCACATGACACCTAATATTGCGAGATGACAAGAAACCTTTTTTTTAGATTTCTCATCAGAACTACCGCCATGTACAACACAGCCTGCACGATATGTAGACGATAGCCAATCCAACCGTTTGCTGGAGTCTGGTCGCATGCATGGACGAACTGATCTTCCGTGTCATGCAGGGATCGTCCAGGCACAGACGTCTGTACAACACTGCTCCAGTACTATCGCTCGTCTCTCTCTTCTATTAACTCAGCCGACTTGCGGGGCCAGGGAGTGTGCCTATGGTCGGTTCTCAATTGCGGCCCCACATGTGTGAGCAAATGCAATATGACGCGTGTTCCATTCGGAGAGCGCCGTGCCAGACCGACCGACCGTCTAGGGTGCAACGCGAACCCGATGGGCGTGCTGTATACATGTGTACCACCGTTTTCTTGAGGCTTTTCTCCATGGCGCAATCCATGGATACAAAATTATATTTAAAAGTCAAGTGCGAGGCTTTTCCCATGCGGTAGGCGGGGCAGTTCCGCCTAGTTGGTTCGACACAGAGGCTAGAAGATGAGGGAGTAGGCTGTTGCAAACAAAGTGTTGTGTGATTTGACAGCGGGTTACTGCTAGACAGGTGGGGCCCTGTGATTTTACTTGCCATTATCATTTTAACTGCGGCGTTACGACTGGCATGAGTCTCCTGATTCTTGACCACCTCCATGATCTACAAGTGCCTCTCCCAATGCTCCACCATGTAGAGCATGGTTAATAGTATAGCTAGCTGCTGGCTATATAAACATGCCATGTTGCTACCTCGTGAGCTTGCGTTGGTTTTTCCCTTGAAGAGGAAAGGGTGATGCAGCAAAGTAGAGTAAGTATTTCCCTCAGTTTTGAGAACCAAGGTATCAATCCAGTAGGAGACAATGCACAAGCCACCGAATACCTGCACGAACAAACAACAACTTGCACCCAACGCGATAAAGGGGTTGTCAATCCCTTCACGGTTGCGAAGTGAGATCTGATATAGATGGATAAACGGTAAAGTAAACTTTTTGCTATTTTTGGTTTATGGAACGAAAACTGAAAGATTGCAAAGAAAGTAAATAGGAAACTGAGATTGTAGATCCAAAACTTATATGATGGAAAGTAGACCCGAGGGCCATAGGTTTCACTAGAGGCTTCTCTCAAGATAGAAAATATTACGGTGGGTGAACAAATTACTGCCGAGCAATTGATAGAAAAGCGCAAAGTTATGTCAATATATAAGGCAATGATCATGAATATAGGCATCACGTTCGTGTCAAGTAGACCGAAATGATTCTGCATCTACTACTATTACTCCACACATCGACCGCTATCCAGCATGCATCTACAGTATTATAAGTTCATAAAGAACGGAGTAACGCATTAAGAAAGATGACATGATGTAGAGGAATTAACTCAAGAAATATGATGAAAACCCCATGTTTTTAACCTCGATGGCAACAATACAATATGTGTCAGTTCCCCTTCTGTCACTAGGATCAAGCACCGCAAGATTGAACCCAAAGCTAAGCACTTCTCTCATTGCAAGAAAAACCAATCTAGTTTGCCAAACCAAATCGATAGTTCGAAGAGACTTAGAAAGATATCAAATCATGCATATAAGAATTCAGAGGAGATTCAAATAATATTCATAGATAAGCTGATCATAAATCTACAATTCATCGGACCTCAGCAAACACACCACAAAAGAGTATTACATCGAATAGATCTCCAAGAACATAAAGGAGAACTTTGTATTGAGAATCAAAGAAAGAGAGAAAAGGCCATCTAGCTACTAGCTATAGACCTGTAGGTCTGCGGTAAACTACTCACGCTTCAACGGAGAGGCAATGGTGTTTTAGCACTAAATATGGACTTGACTCTGAGATAGTAGCCTCCTTTTGTGAATAATTTGCTACTCATGTTGAACTCCCTAAGGAGAAGTGGTTTAAATATCACCCACCTATTAAAGAAGAAATTAAGGAACCAGTACCAGTTAAATAAGAAACTATACTTTATAATGTTGATCCAATTGTTCCTTCTGCTTACATTGAGAAACCACCTTTCCCTGTTAGGATACAGGAACATGCTAAAGTTTCAACTATAGTTAATAAAAGCAATATTAGAACACCTAAACCTGATGAACAAATTAAACTTGATTCTAGTATTGTTATGGTTAAATATCTCTTGGAAAAAGATATGGATGGGCATGTTATTTATTTCTGTGAAGAAGCTGCTAGAATTGCTAAACTGATAAAAGAATTAAACATAGACCTGTTGTTGGCATGCTTGTTATTTCAGTTAAAATAGGAGATCATTGTTATCATGGTTTATGTGACATGGGTGCTAGTGTGAGTGCTATTCCTTACACTTTATATGAAGAAATCATGAAAGACATAGCACCTACTGAGATAGAAGAAATATATGTTACTATTAAAATTGCTAATAGAGACACCATATCACCAATTGGGATTATTAGAGATGTTGAAGTCTTGTGTGGGGAAATTAAATACCCTACTAATTTTCTTGTTCTTGGTTCCCCACAAGATGACTTTTGTCCCATTATCTTTGGTAGACCTTTCTTGAATATAGTTAATGCTAAGATTGATTGTAAGAAACAAATTGTTGGTGTTAGCTTTGGTGATGAGTCTCATGAGTTAATTTTTCCAAGTTTAGTAGAAATCATCATGATAACGAATTGCCTAGTAAAGATGAATTAATTGGTCTTGCTTCTATTGTTGTTCCACCTACTGATTTACATATGCATGAAAGAAATGAAATAGATAAGGTTTTCTTTGAACAAAGTCCTCTGCTTAAACACAGTTTTCCTATTGAAACTCTAGGAGGTCCTCCTCCACCTAAAGGTGATCCTGTGTTTGAATTAAAACAATTGCTAGACACTTTGAAATATGCTTATCTTGATGAAAAGAAAATATATCATGTTATTATTAGTGCTAACATTTCAGAACATGAAGAAGAAAGATTACTGAAAGTTCTAAGGAAGCACCGGGATGCTATTGGATATACTCTTGATGATTTAAAGGGCATTAGTCCCACTCTATGTCAACACAAAATTAATATGGTACCTGATGCTAAACCCGTTGTTGATCACCAACGTCGGTTGAATCCAAAAATGAAAGAAGTGGTAAGAACGGAAATCTTAAAGCTTCTGGAGCTGGTATAATCTATCCTATAGCTGATAGTAGATGGGTAAGACCTGTTCATTGTATCCCTAAAGGAGGTTTTACTATTATTCCTAATGATAAGAATGAACTTATTCCACAGAGAATTGTTACAGGCTATAGAATGGTAATTGATTACAGAAAATTAAACAAAGCAACTACAAAAGATCATTACCCTTAGCGTTTTATTGATAAAATGCTTGAAATATTATCTAAGCACACACACTTTTGCTTCCTAGATGGATACTCTGGCTTTTCACAAATACCTGTTTCTCAACCTGATCAAGAAAAGACTACTTTTACTTGTCCCTTTGGAACTTATGCTTATAGACGTATGCCTTTTGGTTTATGTAATGCACCCGCTACCTTTCAAAGATGCATGACTGCTATATTCTCTGACTTTTGTGAGAAGATTGTTGAGGTTTTCATGGATGACTTTTCTGTTTATAGGAAGTCTTTTGATGATTGTTTAAGCAATCTTGAGCGAGTTTTGCAGAGATGTGAACAAACAAATCTTGTCTTGAATTGGGAGAAGTTCCACTTTATGGTTAATGAAGGCATTGTCTTGGGTCATAAATTTTTGAAAGAGGTATTGAAGTGGACCAAGCTAAGGTTGATGCAATTGAGAAAATGCCATGTCCTAAGGACATCAAAGGTATTCGTAGTTTCCTAGGTCATGCTGGTTTCTATAGGATATTTATCAAAGACTTTTCTAAAATTTCTAGGCCTCTTACTAATATTTTGCACAAGGATATTCCTTTTGTTTTTTATGATGATTGTTTAGAAGCTTTTGAAACACTCAAGAAAGCCTTAATATCTGCACCTATTGTTCAACCACCTGATTGGAACTTGCTTTTGAAATTATGTGTGATGCTAGTGATTATGTTGTTGGTGTTGTTCTAGGACAAAGAGTTGATAAGAAATTGAATGTTATTCATTATGCTAGTAAAACTCTAGACAGTGCTCGAAGAAATGATGCTACTACTGAAAAAGAATTCTTATCAGTGGTGTTTGCTGGTGATAAATTTAGATCTTGTATTGTTGATTCCAAAGTAACTGTTCACATGGACCATGCTGCTATTAAATATCTTATGGAAAAGAAAGATGCTAAACCTAGACTTATTCGTTGGGCTCTCTTGTTACAAGAATTTGATTTACATATCATTGATAGAAAAGGAGCTGAGAACCCAGTAGCTGATAACTTGTCTAGGCTTGACAATGTGCTTGATGACCCACTCCCTATTGATGATAGTTTTCCTGATGAGCAGTTAGCTGCAATAAATGTTTCTCATAGTACTCCTTGGTATGCTGACTATGCTAATTACATTGTTGCTAAATATTTACCACCTAGATTTACATACCAGCAAAAGAAAAAATCCTTCTATGATTTAAGACATTACTTTTGGGATGACCCACATATTTATAAAAAAGGAGTAGATGGTATTATTATACGTTGTGTACCTGAGCATGAATAGGGACAAATCCTATGGAAATGTCACTCTGAGGCTTATGGAGGGCATCATGCTGGAGATAGAACTGCTCACAAGGTATTGCAATCTGGATTTTATTGGCCTACTCTCTTCAAGGATGCCCGTAAGTTTGTATCTTCTTGTGATGAATGTCAAAGAATAGGTAATATCAGTAAGAGCCAAGAAATGTCTATGAATTATTCACTAGCTGTTGAACCATTTGATATTTGGGGATTTTATTACATGGGACCTTTTCCTTCCTCTAATGGGTATACACATATTCTGGTTGCTGTTGATTATGTTACTAAATGGGTAGAACCTATTCCAACCAGTAGTGATGATCACAACACCTCTATTAAAATGCTTAAGGAAGTTATTTTCCAAAGGTTTGGAGTCCCTAGATATTTAATGATTGATGGTGGTTCACACTTTATTCATGGTGCTTTCCGTAAGATGCTTGCTAAGTATGATGTTAACCATAGAATTGCATCACCCTATTATCCTCAGTCTAGTGGTCAAGTTGAACTTAGCAATAGAGAAATAAAATTAAGTTTGCAAAAGACTGTTAATAGGTCCAAGAAGAATTGGTCTAAGAAATTAGATGATGCACTTTGGGCTTATAGAACAGCATATAAAAATCCTATGGGTATGTCTCCTTATAAAATGGTTTATGGAAAAGCTTGTCATTTGCCTCTTGAATTAGAACATAAAGCATATTGGGCAGTTAAAAAACTTAACTATGATTTCAAACTTGCTGGTGAGAAGAGGTTATTTGATATAAGCTCCTTAGATGAATGGAGAACCCAAGCTTATGAAGATGCAAAGTTATTCAAAGAAAAAGTTAAAAGATGGCATGACAAAAGAATTCAAAAGCGTGGGTTTAAAGTCAAAGAATATGTTCTTTTGTACAACTCTCGTTTTAGATTTTTTGCAGGAAAGCTCCTCTCAAAATGGGAATGCCCATACATCATTGAGGAGGTTTACCGGTTTGGACCATCAAAATAAATAACTCCGAAGGTACTAACCCGAAGGTTGTCAATGGGCAATGAATAAAGCAATATATCTCAGGTACACCTATCAATGTTGAAAGTAATATTATCCAAACTTTCACCTTGGAAGAACACATAAAAGAGTCCTTCCGGAATACTCCAGAATCGTGAAAATAAAGAGGTACGTGATATGGTAAGTAAACGGACTCCAAAAAATCCGCAAAAATATTTTTTATCTTTTGGAATATTTTAAAATTTTGGAAATAAAAAAACTTCCAGGAAGCGTCCCCTGGTGGGCATAAGACACCAGGGCGCGCCAGGCTTGCCCACCTGGGACACCTTCCATACCCCTTTTTCTACCTTATGCTTGTCCTCCAAGATAAAAAAAATCTATATATACTTCCCGAACCTGTTGATCACCGTATCACGAAGAAATCCTCTGTTCTCTTTTCTTGCTGTTTCTGGTCAGATTTATCAAACCAGGCATCATGTCTTCTTGCTCCTCCAACAACATGGAAGAAGATGCTTGGCAGATAAGATCAAGACGAAGCAGGAGGAGCCTATGGATGCCCTCAAGGGAGACAAGGGCAAGAAAGCTACCTTGGATCTGCCCCGGTGGTAGCACGAGAGCTGCTGGCCGAGGAGGAGGAAGAGCATATCCTTAAACCCTACCTTCCTCATCTTACTCCCCCTGATATTGAGGATTTTCGCGTCATTGAAATAGTTCGCATACAGAATAAGTACCTTACTCGCAAAAATATTTTGCATCAAGATCATATCATCCATCTCCGGAGCATCATCCGTCGGCTGGAGAACCTCTTGATCCTTAAAGATAGGATCGCTTCTTCACTGCCATCATCTTCTTCACCACCAAAGGAGAATTGAGTATCGGGTATGGGTACTCCCCTTGACTTCCGCCAAGCTTGGGGGAGGTGCCCCGGTATCGTATCATCCCACTATCTTTTTGCTTTTACTTATGTTAGTTCAATAATTTGCTTTTAGATGAAATAAAGTTTAGTTCAATCCTTTCTTCTTTGAGAGTTTGCTTAGTGATCTATCCTTGTAATCATGTGCAAGTTATATAATAAAGTTAGTTTGAGCTTTTGCTTTCTTTACTTTCATGCTACAAATAAAGAAAATAAATAAGAAAGAAAAAGAGAAAGAAAGGAAATAAATCAATAAGATTATATACTAATCCTATAGTAGGTGATAGCACCACATAAGGAAAAGTATAAGTAGAAAATTTTATTAGAGATTGACAAACATAGCATTAGTCAATGATGCAACTCATGAAAGAATTAATAAGGGAAGCGAAGATTCACATGTAGATATACTATCCTAGGAATCTTTTGTGATTGTGAGCCCTCATCAAAATATTATATGCCAAAATTGTTGACGTTGGACAAGGAAGACAACTTAATGGTTTATGTTTGTTTATATTCACATAGAAGTCATATTGTCATAGATCCTTTAACATGTGATGCTTGCCCCCTATCTTTGCTAGCCAAAAATTCCGCACTAAGTAGAGATACTACTTGTGCATCCAAAAACCATTAAACCCAAATCTTACTTTCAAGTTTCCACCATACCTACCTAGGGATTGAGGAAGATCCCTCAAGTAAGTTGTCATCGGTGCGAAAAGGCAATAAAAATTGCTTCTAAAAGTGTGAGATCATTTAGTGTAAGAGAAAATTGAGCATTGTACGAACTTGGAGGACAAAGAATAAAAGCGACAAACTGCATAATAAAGGTTGTCATGTTAAGGGGCAATACAACGTGATGCTCGCTTGCACTAAGGGATTGAGCATACAAACAAATAAGCGCATGGCAACCTCTGCTTCCCTTTGCGAAGGGTCTATCCTTTACTTTTATGCACTTACTTTTATGCAAAGAGTCAAAGTTTTCCTTCTATTCCTTTTATTTTTCTCCTTTGGCAAGCATCATGTGGCGAGGAAAGATCTAGGCACATATGTCCAGTTGAATATAGATAGCACGAGTTATTATTGTTGACATCACCCCAGAGGTGAGTATGTTGGGAGGCAAAACTATAAGCCCCTATCTTTCTATGTGTCCGATTGAAACGTTTTGCTCATGGGTACGAGGTGAGTGTTAGCAATCATAGAAGACTATATGATGGTTGAGTATGTGGACTTGCCTAAAGGCTCGGACACGTGACCCTTCCTGAAAAGATGATGAATTGCAGTTGCAAAGTTGACTGAGAACATAGTTTGTTAGTTTATAATAGAATTTTTGCTTTATACTTTGATTGTGTGATGAACTATTACTTATTCATGAGAAGTATATGATAAAAGTTCTATGATAAAAGTCCTATGTTTAATTTAGTTGCTGTTATAATAATCAACATGATGCTTCTATGTCCGTATTTTGTTTTTATCGACACCTCTCCCTCAAAGCATGTGGACATGTTTTTCGATTCCGGTTTTCGCTTGAGGACAAGCGAGGTCTAAGCTTGGGGGAGTTGATACACCCATTTTGCATCATGTTTTCTTACTATTATTTATAATGTTTTTATCCATAATAATGCTTTTTGGAGTAATTCTAATGCCTTTTCTCTCATAATTTGCAAGGAACACACCAAGAGGGAGAATTCCGGCAGCTGGAAATCTGGACATGGAAAAGCTACGTCGGGCCACCTATTCTGCACAACTCCAAATGAGCTGAAACTTCACGGAGATTTTTTATGGATTATTTAAGAAATACTGGAGCCAATAAACACCAGAGGGGGGCCACCAGGTGGGCACAACCCACCTGGGCGCGCCAGGCCCCCAAAGCGCGCCCTGGTGGGTTGTGGCCTCCTCTGCCCACCTCTGGTGCCCATCTACTGGTATATAAGTGATTTTGACCTACAAAAAAGAAGGAGGAGACTTTCGGGACGGAGCTCCGCCGTCTCGAGGCGGAACTTGGGCAGGAGCACTTTTTCCCTCCGGCGGAGCGATTCCGCCGGGGGAACTTCCCTCCCGGAGGGGGAAATCATCTTCATCATCATCACCAACAACTCTCCCATCTTGGGGAGGGAAATCTCCATCAACATCTTCAACAGCACCATCTCCTCTCAAACCCTAGTTCATCTCTTGTGTTCAATCTTGTTACCGGAACTATAGATTGGTGCTTGTGGGTGACTAGTAGTGTTGATTACATCTTGTAGTTGATTACTATATGGTTCATTTGGTGGAAGATTATATGTTCAGATCCATTATGCTATTTAATACTCCTCTGATCATGAACATGTTTATCATTTGTGAGTAGTTACTTTTGTTCTTGAGGTCACGGGAGAAATTATGTTGCAAGTAATCATGTGAACTTGATATGTGTTCGATATTTTGATAGTATGTATGTTGTTATTCCCTTAGTGATGTCATGTGAACGTCGACTACATGACACTTCACCATATTTGGGCCTAAGGGAATGCATTATGGAGTAGCAATTAGATGGTGGGTTACAAGAGTGACAAAAGCTTAAACCCCAGTTTATGCGCTATTTCGTAAGGGACCAATTGGATCCAAAAGTTTAATGTTATGATTAAAATTTATTCTTAATACTTTTCTCGTAGTTGCAGATGATTGCGGGAGCGTTAATCATAAGTAGGAGGTTTGTTCAAGTAAGAACAACACCTAAGCACTGGTCCACCGACATATCAAATTATCAAAGTAGCGAACACAAATCAAACCAAGATGATGAAAGTGACTAGATGAAATTCCCATGTACCCTTAAGAACGCTTTGCTTATCATAAGAGACCGTTTTTTCCTATCCTTGCCTCAAAAGGATTGGGTTACCTTGCTGCACTTTTGTTACTACTACCGTTACTTGCTCGTTAAAAATTATCTTGCTATCAAACTGCTCTGCTACTTACAATTTCAGCACTTGCAGACATTACCTTACTGAAAACTACTTGTCATTTCCTTCTGCTCCTCGTTGCGTTCGACACTCTTACTTACCGAAAAGAGCTACAATTGATCCCCTATACTTGTGCGTCATAAGTTGGCATCACCAACTGACCTAAAATAGGTCCAAAAACTAGATGGGTGTGTGGCAGCATTGAGTCGCTTTATTTCCAGATTGGGAGAGAAGGCGCTGCCGCTATATCGCCTGCTCCGACGTACCGACCACTTCGAGTGGACGGACGCGACACCAGCCGGGTTGGAAGAAATAAAAACTTTGTTAGCAAACAACCCAATCCTTGCCGCACCTAACATCGGCGAACCTATGCTGCTGTATATATCTGCAACTCACGAGGTTGTGAGCGCTGTGCTCGTTGTTGAACGAGAGGAAGAGGGACACAAGTTCCCACTCCAAAAACCAGTATATTATGTATCGGAGGTTCTCACACCATGCAAATCCCAATACCCGCACTATCAAAAGATAGCATATGCGGTTTTCATGGCATCTCGGAAGCTGCGGCACTACTTTTAAGAGTGCTCGATCACGGTGGCCTCCGAGGTACCACTCAATAAAATCATAAACAATCAAGACTCCACCGGCTGCATGGAAAAATGGGCTATCGAGCTCTTTCCATTTGAAATAACATACAAGCCACGCCGAGCTATTAAATCTCTGGTGCTGGCCGACTTTATCGCCGAATGGACAGAAGCCGAACTCCCTAAAGAGTACGACACATACTCCAACTGGGTGATGTACTTCGACGGCTCTAAAATGTTGGCCGGACTAGGGCTGGTGTCATCCTAACATACCCCACGGGGGACACTGTCATTATGTATTACAAATCATGTATACGGACTCCAATAACGCAGCCAAATATGAGGCGCTATGCATGGTCTCCGGATGGCTATTTCTATGGGCATACAACGCCTTGAGGAGCGCGGGGACTCGAACCTCGCAATATCCCAAATAAATGGAGAATTCTATGCAAAAGATCCAAAGATGGCAGCCTACCGCAACGCCGTACTCAAAATATCAGCTCGGTTTGAGGGGCTCGAGTTTCATCATGTGGCCAGAGACAGTAATCAAGCAGCGGACATGTGTCGGTGTACAAAAGAAGGGGCGCACCTTTGTACCCCTTTACCTGTGCATGAACAGTCGGAGCCACACCCACGGCCGCACTAAGCAGAGTAGGGGAAGGAACCGAAGAGAATCCTAAGCACAAGATGCCCAAGGCAACGCCAGGACCAAGAACACAAAGAAGCAGAGAGGCGAAGAAGGTTCCCCCGGCAAGATCCTTGCCGGGGGCAGCCTCCGCGGCCCCGGCAAGGCCCTTGCCGGGACAGCTCGTCCAACACCAGCGAAGTGCACCACCCTTGAGCCCACGGTCTCCAACACCATCAACCATGTTGGGAGGGGGCTCGGGAGGCGCCTCCATGGTGGCATGCAGATCTTTGTGAAGACAAGGAATATTCAAGATCAGATGAGGATTTAAAGACAACGATCCTCGGCAAGATCCTTGCCGAGGAGAGCCACAAGACCCCCGGCAAGATCCTTGCTGGGGACGACAGCACGCCACGGCAAGGCCCTTGTGGGGCCACCCGGCAAGGCCCTCACCAAGGACGCCAGCAGGGCCACTTCCAGGCCCGCACCAGCCAAGTATCCACCGCCGTTCGCATGCAGCTACCAGCCCAACCAGCTCGGCAGGCACCTGCGTGGCAACATGCAGCTTCTAGGCCAACTCAGCAAGCGCCTGCGTGGCGGCATGTAGACCTTCATGAAGACCTTACCACCGCGCCACCTCAGCTGCCTGCCTGCTTACAAGGTGCCGCTTGCATCACTGGCCAGGGTGCATGTCAAAAGAAGGAGGAGCGGCGACGGACGGGACGGGCCTCATTCCCGTCCCCAATAAAGCAAGGGGACACCTAAGCGATGCATTAAATGCTTCTTGTCCTGTAATATGGGTGATAAGCTCGTAGCATGTATGCCTTTCCACCTCCTGTGTGCCACTGTGGCAGCCCCTTTCGACTATAAAAGGAGGCCCATGGTGTACTGGAGAAGGATTCAGCTCTTTGGAACGACTCTGCCACCGTAGCTAGTTGGAGGGCTCAAGAACACTCAATACATCCACCAAAGCAGGACTAGGGTTTTACGCATCCTCGGGGCCCGAACCTGGGTAAACGATCCTTGTGCTGATTACTAATCATGCTCTTCTTGCAACCATGCGCCCCGACAACCGTAGTAGGGATTCTTGTGATCCCATAGGTGTCGTTTCCCACCGACATCTTTGGCGCGCCAGGTAGGGGGCGCAATTGCGAGTATCTGGTCTAGTAGTTAGCTTAGTGTTTCTTCATCGCCATGGCTCGCAAGAAGAAGACGGACACGGCGATCGGCTCGTCGGGGGCCGAACGGCCTGTGCCAGTACGGGCGAGCAGCGGCCCGGTCAAGAACAGAACCCGAGCCGCAGTTCGCGAGCACCAGCATCGTCCTGGCAGTCAGAGCCTGGCGAGCGGTGCCATTCGCGCGCCAGGCGATGGGCCGCACATCACCAAGTCTAAAGATGGGGCTGGGCCCCCCGCAGGCGACGTGGGGCCCTCCAGGAGTGTCGTTGTGCCACCCATGGGCGGCGCAACAACCTCCAAGACGCCCACGCCGGCAACCACTACGCGCTCTTCCCATGGTGTGCGCTACGAGCAGCATCACCACGCCGGTGACCCTGGGCACCGCCGTGGGAAGAGCCCTGTGGGTCGTCCGCGGGACGAAGGAGTTCAGCATGCCCGCCGAAGTGCTGGCAAAAATAGCGTGCAGCCGCTGGGTCGTGATGGAGCTCCTTCTAACATGGTTAGAAGTCGAACCACGCCACGGTCCATGCAGCTCTCGCCGCCACCCACGCTAGCAGAAGCTTTGGCGCGCGCGCAACTGCTCCTCGACTTCCCTCCTACCGCGGAGAAGCTCGACGAGTGGAGGGCCACCATCCGGAGCCTCTTCGCTGTAGGCAACAAAGACGATCCGCGACGGCGGGACCCTTGGGCTGGCGCTCCATCGAGCCACCACATGCCAACGCTGGGAGGACCAGAGGTGTTGCGGTCATGGTGCACTCTCCTCCTCCTCGCCAGCCGCCACGGGCGTCGGCCCGTCATGATGACGCTTGTGATAACATCTCTATAGCGTCATCCGACCCGCGGACCCACCGTGTCCAGCGCCAAGTTCTTTGAGAACGAGCTCACGAATATGCTCGAACCACTATTGAGCGCCGACGTGATACACGCCACCAGTCGGACAAGCGGGCGGGACCCGCTATGGACCACCCAGCACCGGGGGGCTCCGGTGGCCTACCTTACGAGGTGGGCCGCCCGGCCTTTACCCGTGAGCTGCGGCAGTTCTAGTGCTCGTCCCACCGCACGTTCAAGCCCGACGTCGGCGAGAAGTACACTGGAAAGACCCATCCGTCCGAGTTCCTCAGCATCTACACCATCGCGATGCCGGCTGCCGGAGCTCGCGACGACAAGGTGCTTGCCAATTGTTTCCCGCTGGCACTGAAGCCCAATGTTATGTCTTGGTTGATGCACTTGCCAGCAGATTCCATTTCTTCTTGGTCGGATCTGTGCCATGAGTTCGTTGGCGCCTTCACAGGAGGCCACCAAGCTCATGGCCAGGCCAGTGATCTACATATCATTCCCCAGACGGAAGGAGAAACCTTGCGCAAGTACATTCAGAGGTTCAGCCGGGTGCAGTACAACATCCCCGACGTTCATCCCGCCGCTGTGATCAGCGCGTTCCATCACAACATGTGCAACTGCAAGATGCGTGAATAGCTGGCGATGACCAAGGTTAAGGATGTGGTCGAACTCTATGTTCTGGCTGATAGATCCACTCGGGCTGAAGAGGGAAGGAAGTACCCCGGCGAAGACGCCGGCGCGGAAATCGACTCTACCGACGAAGACGCCCCGCCCCGATGAAGAAGGGCCGGCGTCGCAACATGAAACGCAAGGGAAAGGCCGTACTTGCCGTTGAAGGATCTGATGACACCAGGAATGCCAAGAAGGTCAAGGAAGACGGCCCCGACAAGGAGATTGCCGGGTGCACCGCCTGTCGGGCCTTAGCAGTTGCCGATGAGCCAGGGGGCTTCGGCAAGCAGTACTGCAAGATCCACTGCACCAAGGGCCACGACCTCCAGAACTGCCGGCAAGTCGAGCTGCTTGCTGAAAAGCAAAAGGCCGAGTATGAGAGCAGGACAAGGAGAAAGGTCAGGACGGTGCCGAGGGATCCGGCAAGAAGCGTGGCGGCCAAGGAGGCCGCCCCGGCAAGGACAACCAGCAAGAGAGGCCCGCCCGGGGCCGTGACAAGAAGCAAGAAGACGATGATCACGACGAGGACGACGAGTCCGGTGAGCAAGAGTTCCAGAAGGCTATGGAGGCCATGTGTGTCCATGGTGGCGCCTCGCTGCATACTTCTCACCGTCACCAAGCAAGGCGCGATGAGATTACAAGAGCGAGCCGCTGCTCGACGCCGTAAGCCGCGAAGTGGTCCAGCACGCCCCTCATCTTTGACGCCGAGGACCACCCTGACCGCACAACCGCGGTCGGGTATTTGCCATTGTTGGTCTCACCAACGATATGCAACCTCGAGGTGAACAAGATGTTGGTCGACGGCAGGGCCAGCCTGAACTTGATCTCGCCCGTCGTGATCAAAAGGCTGCAAATTCCTGATGGTGACCTCGAGGAAACGGGCACATTTCAAGGGTCAATCCGGGGAGGAGCCAGCCGAAGTGGAAGGTCACACTGCCCGTCAAGTTTGGAGGAGAGTTGAACTACAGGACGGAGAGGATCGTCTTTGACGTGGCCGAGATCCCCTTGCCCTACAACGGGATCCTCGGCCGCCCGACACTAGCCAAGTTCATGGCGGCGTCACACTACGCCTACAACATGCTAAAGATGCCCGGGCCGTTGACCATCATCTCCATCCCTTCCAACAAAGAAGGACGCGCTGATTTGTGTCGACCAACTTTACCGGGAAGCAGTTGCAGCAGCTGCCGTCAAGGCACTTGCTCCTACCGCCGAAGGCCCGAGAAGGAAGAAGAAGCCCGGCAAGACCTCTCGCACCCACTCCGGCAAGTGCACGTCCTCGGAGTGTTGTGCTACTGTCGAGGACGTGCCAGAGAGCTCTACCGGCAAGAGCAAGAAATCCAGAGCTGAGCCACCGCAGACCAAGAAGGTGTACGTCAGGGAGGATGGCTCGGGAGGGTCCTTCACCATAGGCTCCACCCTCGACAACAAATAGGAAGGCGCGCTCGTCACCTTCCTGCGGGCGAATGTCGACGTGTTTGCGTGGCAAGCATCCGACATACCCGGTGTTACCAGGGAGGTGGTTGAGCACCACCTAGCTGTCTGTCCTCATGCACGGCCCGTTAAGAAGCGGCAGGTTTGGTGAGAGGATTGCTCCACCCGACGTGGTTGTCCAATCCGGTAGTGGTGCGCAAGGCAAATGGGAAGTGGAGGCTGTGTATTGACTACACAGATATCAATAAGGCTTGTCCTAAGGACCCATTCACGTTGTCGCGCATCGACCAGATTGTTGACTCCACGGCCGGGTGTGATCAGCTGTCATTCCTCGACGCCTACTCGGGCTACCACCAAATCTTCATGACAAGGGAGGATGAAGAGAAGACATCATTCATCACCCCATGTGGTACGTATTGCTTTTTACGGATGCCTTTCGGGTTGAAGAGTGCTGGCTCAACGTTTGCGAGAGCAGTCCAAATTGGTTTTGAACCCGAGCTCCATAGAAATATGGAAGCATAAATGGATGACATAGTGGTCAAAACCAAGGACGGGGCAACTCTTGTGCAAGATCTGGAAGAGACGTTTGCCAACCTGCGCAAGATCAACCTTAAGCTGAACCCTAAGAAGTGTGTCTTCGGTGTTCCGTCCGGCAAGCTTCTCGGATTCTTTGTGTTGCAGCGCGGGATCGAGGCAAACCCAGACAAAATCAAGGCTATTGAGCAGATTGAGGTGCCCAAGCGGATCAAAGATGTGCGTCGGCTCACCGGCTACGTCGCCGCCATGAGCCAATTCATCTCCAAGTCCGCCGAGCGTGCCCTTCCCTTTTTCAAAATCTTGAAGAAGGCAGGCCCAATGGAGTGGACCCCAGAAGCCAAGGCAGCGTTGCAGGATCTGAAGAAATACCTTTCCTCCACGCCAATACTGGTTGCACCTAAACCACAAGAGCCGTTGCTGCTGTATCTGGCGGCGACGAATAAAGTGGTCAGCGCCGCACTGGTGGTGCAGAGGGAGGTCGACGAGGAGGCAATGGAGACGGCAGAACCAGCGGATGGAAAGCCAAAGATTCCCCCGGCAGGGCCTGGTGCCAGCAAGGCGAGGCCCCCGGCAGAGTCTGGTACCACCAAGGTAGTGCCCGCGCAATCAAGTGAGGTGGTGCAGAAGAAGAAAATGATGCATCACCCGGTTTACTTTGTGGGCTCCCTCTTGCTGGGGGCTAGGTCGAGGTACTCTGGTGTGCAGAAATTTCTCTTCGGCCTCCTTATGGCCTCGAGGAAGCTGTGTCATTACTTCCAAGCCCACGAGATCACGGTCGTCACCCGCCTCCCGTTGCAACGGATACTGCATAACCCAGATGCAACCGGAAGGATTGTGGAATGGGCCCTGAAGTTGTCGAGTTTTGGGTTAAAGTTTGAAAGTACCTCGACAATCCAGAGCAGGGTCTTGGCGGAGTTCATTGCAGAATGGACCTCAACGCCCGACGAAGAAATCCAGAAGACCGCTCTCCCCGGCAAGGAAGCAGACCGCGACTGGATCATGTACTTTGATGGGGCTTTCTCGCTGCAAGGCGCCGGCGCCGGTGTGCTGCTTGTCGCACCCACCAGAGAGCACCTCAAGTATTTGATCCAGATGCACTTTCCCAGGGAGATGTCCACAAACAACACTGCTGAGTATGAGGGGCTGCTTGCCGGTCTCAGGATCGCAGCATACCTCGGGGTGAAGAAGCTCATCGTCAGGGGTGACTCCCAGCTTGTCGTCAGGCAAGTCAACAAGGATTACCAGAGCCCATTGATGGAGGCCTACGCCGATGAAGTGAGGAAGCTGGAGGAGTGCTTTGACGGTATCCAAGCAGAGCACGTTCGCCGAGCGGAGAACGACATTGCTGATTACCTGTCAAAGCATGCTGCATTCAAGCTACCTGTGGAACCAGGTACCTTTTTGCTCCGGTTAACTCAACCATCCGTTGAACCATCAACAGGGCAGAACAAGTGGAGGAAATCAGGTCCCGGCAAGTACTTTCCTGCCGAGCCCCTGGGGCTGCCGGGAAGGATGTTGCTGCAGACATCGAGCACGCCAAAGAGCAACTCGCTCCGCAGGCGCCAAGCCCCGGCCGTGGAGACAGCCGCCCCATGGCGTAAGAGATGTTTTGGTCCTTGCCGTCGAGCCCAAGGCTCCGGCATGGGAGCAACATACCATCCGATTCCTCCAAACAGGGAAGCTTCCTAAGGAGCAGGAAGAAGTGGAAAAAGTAGCCCGTCGGTCTGCCTTGTACCAGTTCGTCCATGACGTCCTGTACAAGAGAAGGCCGAACGGTGTGAAATTGAAGTGCATCCCCCCGGAGGAAGGACTGGAGCTGTTGGCAGAGATACATGGAGGCGTATGTGGCTCCCACATAGGGTTGAGGGACCTTGCCGGCAAGGCGTTCCAGGAAGGTTTCTTCTAGCCCACCGCCCTCCAAGATGCGACGACACTAGTAACCAAGTGTAAAGCGTGTCAGTTCCATTCAAAGAAGCTTCATCAACCAGCTCAAGCCCTTCAAACAATCCCTCTCTCCTGGCCATTCTCGGTCTGGGGGCTCGATATACTGGGCCCCTTTCTCCGTGTTGTTGGGGGCTATGAGTACTTGTACGTTGCAATCGACAAGTTCACAAAGTGGCCGTAAGTGGAAGCGGTGAGAAAGGTGACAACACAGTCAGCCGTCAAGTTCGTCAAGGGACTGGTCTGCCGCTTTTGTGTGCCAAGCAGAATTATCACCGACAACGGCACACAGTTCACGAGCCACACCTTCATGCAGTACGTTCAAGACATCAGCAATAAGGTCTGTTTTGCTTCCGTGGCACACCCCCGGAGCAACGGCCAAGCAGAGAGGGCGAATGCTGAAGTGTTGCGAGGCCTGAGAACGAAGACCTTTGACAGGTTGCGCGAGAGCGGAAGGCGCTGGATTGATGAGTTGCCAGCGGTTCTTTGGTCGATCAGGACGACGCCAAATCGAGCCACCGGTCAGACACCCTTTTCCCTAGTATATGGGGCGGAGGCAGTTCTCCCCACAGAACTCATATACGGGTCACCTCGAGTGCTCGCTTATGATGAGCTTGAGCAAGAGCAGCTCGCGGCAAGATGATGCAACGCCCTTGAGGAAGATCGCTTCGGCAGCTGTGAGAGCAGCACACTACAAAGAAGCCTTGCGCCGCTACCATAGCCGCAAGGTTAATGCCCAAGCTTTGAGGAAGGCGACCTTGTTCTTCGCGCGCTCATCGGCCAAGAATTCCAAGAAGTTGACACCAAAGTGGGAAGGCCCTTATCGGTAATACGAGTCACCAGCCCGTGCAGCCTGCGCTCGAGACCAAAGATGTTGTCCCAAAGGAGCAATTCCTGGAACATCGAGCATCTTCGCAAGTTTTACCCATAAGGCACGGTTTGCCGGGCCTCCCAGCAAGCCACATTTTGTACAAGTTTTGCCGGCAAGGCATGTAACCCTTCAGACAAAGCCGTGCATGCACCACGAGCATAAAGAAACGGTTACCGGGCGCCTAAGTTATAGCATGCATGCTAGGTTGAGTCTCTTCCTCGGTTAGGGTTGATAGTGCTTAGCGGTGACTAACCCCTAGCCTAGAGGTTGGGTGTGCGTCTTTTCTATTTTCTTTGGTTCGCAGGGCACTTTTGCTGAGCCACTTGGGAAAAGGAGAACGAACTGGCGCTCCGACCCGGCAAGGCAAGGCTGCCGGGGGCCGAAGATGTAAGGATCCAACCACGGCGAGCCAAGGTTGTCGGGGGCTTCGGGTTCAGATAAGTTTTTCATCCCCCTGCTGTACGTTTCCGTATGGAACTAGGACATGTGAAGCCTCGTTCATATCTTAAAAACCACTGTACTCCCTTTTCCCTATACCCGAGAGTTACTTCCTGGGTTGGAATTTGGTAGTAGTTGCGGTGGCGAAGAGGTGAACGAGGAGCCTAACTCTACTTCGCCCCTGCCTCCGCCAAAAGCGCGAGAACGATCGGCTGAAGAAGAGAAACGGCAAGGCCTGTTGCCGGGAAATAATGTTTATTATGAAAATAACAAGTATTCATCCTTGGCTTGGGCCTCTCTCATGCACGAAGAACCCGGTAAGCACCCTATTTCATTAAAAACATCCCATATAGGTACAGTTCGTACGGAAAGAAAAACATGAACAAGGGGGATTACAATCTTTAAATCTAACAAGGCCCGAAGGCTTACAGACTAAAAAAGAGATGAGATGCCCGTGATCCCTTTCTTGTCCCTCTCCTCAGGAGGCAGGTCAAGGAGGCGGAAGGGCAAAAGGGGCGCCTAGGCGAACTATGAGCAGCAGAAAGCACCAAGAGAACACCTCGATGGCTGCCCACGGATGGGCCGGTGATGACGGTGCCGAGAAAGGAGCTGGAAGACGAGACGGCAGGTCGCCGAACACGCGACGAAGGCGTCGGTGTCCATGTACTCCGAGTTGACGGCCTTGCCGCCCGCCCTCTTCCTCTTCCGCAGGCCCCTGACGCCAACCGCCCAGGGAGACGGCCCCGAGAAGTTCAAGGAGCTGGCCCCTCCCCCGGTGAAACTCCGCCGGAGGAGCGGCCAGGTGCAGATGTTGCTACTGCCGCACCCGCCCAGGCGCGGGGCGTCCGACGCCTAGTCGGACTCGTCCCGTCATCTACCCCGCTGTCATCCTCGTCACTTTCGCTCGAGGAAGAGCTTCCATCATCGGAATCCCCGTTGGAGGATCTCTCCACGCAGCACTTCAGGCGAGTTCCAACATCTCCGAAGACCTTGACGGAGAGCAGGCCGTCCTCCATTAATTTGAAGTAGAGGACGAGCCCCGCCGTCAGGCTATGGATTCGAGCGAACGTCTTCCATCCACGGCGGAGGTACATGACCCGAGGAGCCAGGAAGTCGACGTCGACCCGCGTTCCCCCATTCCCACAGCCCCTCATGTGCAATCTGAGGGTCTAGGGCGGGTCGCGCTCCATCTCCCGAGCAAACGGGGCGGGAAGACGAAGACGGCGACGCGGAGGCCGGCGTAGCCTGATAAAGAACTCACAAGGCTGGTCTCCCACGTGGCCCTCCATCAGGAAAGGCATCATTGGCGGGGGCGAGGCCGGCGCGCTGCCCCGTCCTCCTCTTCCCTGGGCACCATGACTTCGCCCACGGCCCCGCCCCTCCCCCTTCCCCTTGCGACCGGCTCCGCTACCGCTGGCTTAGGAGGAGGAGGGACGCACTATCGAGGGGCGACCCTCGCCGCCACTGTCGGGGGACCGGGGTTCCCCTTCTCCATGGCAGATGAGAGGAAGAAGCAGAAGCAGGAGGAGATAGAAGATAGAAGAGTGCGGAGTGCCATTCCCCCTCCCTCTCCTTATATAGGGGCGAGGTCGGGGCTTGGCCACCCCGCCCAGCCAATCCAGCCATCGGGGGCGCAGGGAATCGGGACCGACCCACTGCCCCAACCAGCGACGGCCCAGTTTCCTGCCTCCACAGCTCGCCACCTGCATGAAGGACGCGTGGCGAGTGTGTAGGGTCGAAAGGACAGGTGAGGCGACTGTTCCCCGCCCTGTGATTGGGGCGTGTGGGCTCCTTAAAGACTGCGACCCGAGTCCATCCAGTAAATGAGTCGCGCCTCCATGCCTCCTTCTTTTTACGGGGAAGGCGCGAGCCGCCTCTTTACCACAATGTGACGCATGCATGCGGGAACCGCCCCACGCATGTCGCCCACGTCACGCGCACCCCTCCACGTCGCGCATTCAACATAGGTCATGGGGAAGCGCAACAGACGGAAAGTTTTACCGCGGTAAAAACCGCCCCGCCTACCCGCGCACCGTTTTGGGCCTGGCCCAACAATGTGTCGCGCTAATTTGTGGCCCAGGCCCGGGGGCTCCTGTCGGTGTACAAAAGAAGGGGTGCACCTTTGTACCCCTTTACCTGTGCACGGACAGTCGGAGCCGCGCCCACGGCCGCACTAAGCAGAGCAGGGGAAGGAACCGAAGAGAAGCCGAAGCACACGATGCCCAAGGCAACGCCATGGCCAAGAACACAAAGAAGCAGAGAGGCAAAGCAGGTTCCCCTGGCAAGATCCTTGCCGGGGGCAGCCTCCGCGGCCCCGGCAAGGCCCTTGCCAGGGCGGTTCATCCAACACCCGCGGACGAACCACCTTTAAGCCCACGGTCTCCAACACCATCAACCATGTTGGGCCAAGGCTCGGGAGGCACCTCCATGGTGGCATGCAGATCTTTGTGAAGACAAGGAATATTCAAGATCTGGCGAGGATTAAAAGAGAATGATCCTTGGCAAGATCTTTGCCGAGGAGAGCCACAAGACCCCCGGAAAGATCCTTGCCGGGGACGACAGCACGCCACAGCAAGGCCCTTGCCGGGCCACCCGGCAAGGCCCTTGTCAGGACCCCGATTCCAAGTCACATCGACCTAGCTGGTAACACCTCATATCACTTTGCGGCCTCACGCACGGTATTCCCACGGGTGTCGCCTTACCATGGCCCGGGACCGTTTGCGCCTTTTGGCTCACGTATATGATGGTGTCGCTAGCATCCACATGACAAAGAACCCGAGCCGACATGGCTAGTCGTGAACCCAAAGCGGCACTAACCTATGGGGACAGGCATACATGAATCACTTCGAGCATGTCGGTCATCAACGATGAACTCGGGCTGTAGCACTGGCTAACAGGACTCCGTATCCCGGCTGTAGCAGGCTAGGCAGACTCCGAGTATCACCGCGTGACATTTCCCGAAGGGACAGACATAGGAACGAAATGAAACACATGCCGCCACCAAGTGTCCAAGCAGAGTGCTGGGCTAGCAGGACTCGTGAACCGGGCAGAAGCGGACTACTATCGCCGTAAGCACGAGACTAAATTTCCCCATATGAGAGGCTGCCAAGGATAAACAACTAGTTTGTCGGATCCCACTCATACCAAGCATTTCAATCATACACGCAATATGCCCGATATGAGTAAATACAACAAGGCATCACAACAAAACTCTACAACTCAAGTACTTTATTTAAGAGGCTCCGAGGAGCCATACATAACATAGTCATACAGGTAGGGTCACATGACCCAACACTCAAGTCATACAATCATACAAGCACATGCGAAGCAAAGTAGTCTGAGTACGACTCTAGAAAGAAAGAAAGCTTGTTGGAGCCTTCCTATTTACAATGGCCCTTCACAAGTCTTAGATCGCCACCGGGTGGCTAGCTTACTCGTCAAGTCAACATCTACATAGAATCCGTCGGAGGGGTAGTATAGTCCTCTGAAAAATATTGATTACAAACATGAGTACAAAGGTACTCAGCAAGTCTTACCACGTAATCCTATCATACATGCACATTCTCAAGGAAGGAGGTGGAGTTATTTGCAGCAAGCCAGCTTTGACTCTTGGCTAAGCTATCCTACGTGACACACTTTGTAAAGCATTTTGTCGTACACGAGTCCACTAATCACCATCACAATACTCCATCGTGGATCCTCTCTCGTCATCCCCGAGAGGGCCATCCACGATACTCACACTTATCTTGAGGCTTTTAGTAGTATCCATTTACTTGTCTATGAACTGATATAGGTAACCCGAAGTCCTTCTCCGTGGACACGGCTATTCAATAGATCATATTTAACCCTGCAGGGTATACTTCTTCACACACGCTCACCACTTATCGTCGCTTACACGACATGTACTGCAACCTTCAAGCGGAAGCCCAACGTGGGTGTCGGCCTCACCTACCTAAACACTCAAGTCCCTAGTCCAGGTTTATCGCCTATTCGGTTCCATCCGCAGGAGTCCGCCGAGGTTTCCCTTACAGCCCCGAACGATGTGTGCAGGGTTCCCGAGATACCAAACGGGCACTCGGTACACGAACACGGTGCCTACCGCAACACAACCCACCCCTAAGGTCAGCGCTATGCGGCCCCCAAACATGCTACAAACACCGAAACTACTTGCAACTCCGGACTATGAACAGGGGTGGTTAAGAAGCCGAGAGGGTCAATTATGATCCCAATGTGTGGTAGTAACGGTTTCATGGATCACAAACACAGATCTCAGTTCTTAAGTTCGGCTTCAATGAAACAACCCACCATGTACTTCTACATGGCCTCTCATCGATACCTTTACCAAATCGTGTTCAACACTTTCACTCTCGAACCAACACAACCTTTCACTCCAGCTCATCATCCCGATGAGCCGACCTGACACAACTCTAAGCATAGCAAGCATAGCATGGTAGTAATCACAAACATGGCTCAACCAACTCCTACACATACTAGTGGGTTTCATCTAGTTACTGTGGCAATGACAGGTCATGCAAAGGAAGTGGGTTCAACTACCGCAGCACACAACAGTTGAATCGCGTTGTCTTAATGCAGTAAACGAGAGCAGAAGCGAGAACATGGGTTTGTATCGGAATGATCAATGAATTGCTTGCCTGATGGAACTGGGGTAGAAAACTGCCCTTCAGATGGGTAGTCGAGGTTATCTTCGGGGGCAGAACCTATCACGAAAACACACCGAAATAAACATACAAACAATATGCAACAATATGATGCATGCTATGACATGGCAATATGGATGTGTGTTGTCCTAATGCAAGTTGAAGGAACAGGGGATGAACTCATTTGAATCAAGGATTCAAATGATAGCTCATTTGAGTTAGTCCTAATGGTGCAATATCTTATTCCGGTTATTCAGCATAGTTAACTTGTTTTAACATGCATGAAACCTGTACCAATGGATAGAGTGTATTTTTCTGATAATTTTTCATATATAAATCTTTGCATTTGGAGTTATAGAATAAAAGTTATAAGCATTTGAAATTTGAATTATATTCTGGAATTTATTATATAAAAACAAGGTTGGAAAAAGCGGTAGGCGTAAGCGAGGCGGTTGGCCTTCGCCTAGTGCCTAGGCGGTGTTTAGCCCCAGGCGCAGCCTAGGTGATTATATAATTTTACTATTAGGTGTATATGTGGTTATTATATGTGTATTTTATTAATTTAGGGCATATAAGTATGTTAACGATCAGCTACTACGATTGAATATGGCCCTTTGGCATATCATGCAATATGGCATGATTTCTCGCTTGGGTAGACAATTTCTTACTTGCTCTGCCTAGACTTTTGCTTACGCCCTAGGTGAGGCGTTAGGCCATTGCCTAGCGCCTAGGCGTGCCTAAGCGCCTCCTAGGCACTGCCTTTTCCAACAGAGTATAAAAATAAATCCAGAATTTGAATTAATGCGCGGATGAGGTCAGCGTGACGTCGGGGGGTCAACGGGGTCGCCCAGTCAAACCGACCAGTGGGACCCGCATGTCAGGGTTAGTTTAACTAATTAGTTTTAATTAGAACTAATCCTAATTAGTTAACCGGGGGGGTCCACCTGTCATTGACTCAGACAGTCAACAGGGCCCACGGTCAGGGGGTCAGTGGTCAACTCGCCGGCGTCTAGCCGCCGGCGAGGCCAGGCGCGGCGGAGCAAAGTGCTTTTGCACTTTCCGGGCACCAAATGGAGCGCGGGGAGCATCTACGTGGAGCTGGAGGTGAGCCGCTGCTCGTGTAACTAGTTGGAGTCGGGGTGGCCGGAGTTGGCACCGGCGACGAGTCGGGCGGCGGCCGGGGCTCGGGTGATGTCGAATTAGTTGCTAGGGGGCTCGGCGAGGCGCGGGAAGTGCATAGTTAGGCCCGTTGGGGCGTGGTGAGTGCGATGGACGCGGTGGCATGGCCGTTAGGTGACCGGAGCCTCGTCGGCGACGAGCTCCGCGGCGGTGGGTTCGGGTGATCGTCGTGCGCTCGTTGTGGTGCAAGAGGAAGAGAGCGGAGAGGACGAGGGAGTAGCCAGGCTCACAGTGAACCCGTCGAGAGCCTCGTCGGGGTCGGGGGCGGTCTGATGCGGCGGCGACGGCGATGGGGATCTCCGGCGGCTTCAAGCTCGGTCGAGGTCGGTGTAGTGGCCTCGGGGTGCTTAGAGCGAGTGGGACTCGCTAGCTAGGGGTAGTGGAGGCGGCGGAGCTGCTGGACATGGTGGGGAGGAGCATGGACGGCGGGGAGCACGGCGTCGACGGTGGCGCGTCGGCGATGGCGTCGGCCAGGTTGGGGAGAGCGAGAGAGGAGCAGGGGGAGAATGGGTGTCCAGGGTCGGGCGACGACGCTGGGTCGCCCAGGCGGCGGCGGGCGAGGGGTGAAGCAGGCGGCGGCCAGCTGCGTGGCGCGCCTCAAGGCTCGCCGGCCGGCACCAGTTGCCTGCTGGCGAGCCAAGCAGCTACGGCGCGCTGCTGGCTGGGCCGGCAGGTGGGCAGCAGCGGGCGACATGTAAGCCTTTTCCTTTTTTAAGCTTTTTCTATTTTCAGAACTCTGTTGGGGTTTTTAAAATACCAAAACTATTTTAAAATTACCAAAATGCTCCTGGTCACTTGTTGGAATATTCCCAACATGAAACATTCTGGTTTGGCAATTTTTGAACATTTAAAATATTTTTCATAATTTGAAATGCTCATTTCAAAACTTGTGGATTAATTCTAGAACCCTTAGATGACCTAGAAAATGGTGCACCTCCTTTGACATGGGTTCGAACCCAACCAAAGAGGATGAGCATTTTAAGGTCATTTCAGATTCATTGAAATAAATTTTAGTAAACCCTAGTTGTTTTAAGGGGGTGTTCGGGGGTTTCTGCCTTCCCCATTTCAAATTCAGATGAAATTTAAACATGATGCACACCCTAATGCATGGTCTATCCGGGATGTGACAACTCACCCCACTCAAAAGAATCTCGTCCCGAGATTTAGGATCTGCTAAAAAAAGGTGGGATACTCAAGTCGAAGACGATCCTCCCTTTCCCAAGTTGCTTCTTGCTCGGAATGGTTTGACCATTGAACCTTTAGAAACTTGATATTCCGACGTCGAGTGGTACGCTCGGCTTGGTCGAGAATACGAACGGGATATTCTCGATAGGTAAGGTTATCTTGGAGATCAAGCGTTTGTGGTCCACTCCACGGATAGGATCCGAGAAGCAACGCTGAGTTGGGAAACGTGGAAGACATCATGGACCTTGGAAAGATGCGGAGGTAGTTCCAATTGGTAGGCAACTTCCCTCGCTTGGCAAGAATGCGAAAGGGTCCAATGTAACGAGGAGCCAACTTGCCTTTGATACCGAATCGATGGGTTCCTTCAAAGGAGTAACCCAAGGTAAGCCTTCGCCAATTTCATAAGCCATAGGCTTATGCTTGCGGTCATATTGGCTCTTTTGACGAGATTGGGCTGTTTTCAATTTCTCACGAACAACGCGAACCTGCTCTTTCGCTTCTGGATCATATCCGGCCAAAGAGTTGTCTCTCCCGTTTTCGACCAGTTGAGAGGCGTTCACATTTTCGTCCATAAAGAACTTGAAGGGCTTTGCCCAAGCTGGCTTGATAACTATTGTTATAAGCGAAACTCGGCGAATGGAAGGCATTTCTCCCAATTCATGCCGAAAGAGATGATGAAGCTCAAGCATATCTTCTAGGATTTGATTGACTCGTTCTACTTGACCACTTGATTGGGGATGGAAAGCGGTGCTAAAGGAGAGACGAGTTCCCATAGCGTTTTGGAAACTTTCCCAAAATCGAGAGGTGAAGAGACTACCACGGTCGGAGTTAATCTCCAATGGAACACCATGAAGAGACACTATTCGAGAGATGTACAAGTCAGCTAGCTGGCTAGCGGTTATACTCTCGCGAACGGGTAGGAAGTGGGCTACTTTGGAAAGACGATCGACGACAACGAAGATAGCATTATTCCCTCTCTTGGTCCTGGGAAACCCGGTAATGAAATCCATACCGATTTTATCCCATTTTCATTCAGGAATTTCCAAAGGTTGAAGGGTACCAAAGCAGGCCGTTGATGCTCGCTTAACTCGACGACGACGCCGCAGCTTAGCAATGTATTGAGCGATTTCTCTCTTCATCCTAGTCCACCAAAACCTCTGGCGAGATCTTGATACATTTTAGTACTACCAGATGAATGGTGAGAGGAGAGTCATGAGCTTCTTTAAGGATCAATTGCCGTAGCTGTTGTTTCTTGGGAACCACTAAGCGGTTATCAAAGAAGACAACACTGTTCATCTATGGAGAAACATTTAGCAGCTCCGCTTAGCAATGTTCTCCTTGATCCGGATATCCTCTATCATACCGCCGAGCAGCTATGATTCGATCCGTGAGGTCAGGTTTCGCCACCGTGGTGGAAAGGAATCCTCGAGGAACAATGTGAAGGTTAAGCTTACGAAATTCCTCGTGGAGAATTGGTTGACCTTGTTGTAACATCAGATTGTTACAATAAGATTTGCGACTTAGTCGTCAGCCATGACATTGGCTTTGCACGGGTGTAGGATATTCCTAAGTCGAAATCTGTATCAACTCGACCCAACGCCTTTGCCTCGAGATTCAAATCCGGTTGGGTGAAGATATATTTCAGACTTTGGTGATCAGTGTAGATTTCGCAACGATTACCCGTAAGGTAATGTCGCCAGGTTTTGAGTGCATGAACCATCGCTGCAAGCTCTAGATCGTGTGTGGATAGTTATCCTCATGTGGACGAATCGTCGAGAAGCGTAGGCAATCACATGACGATCTTGCATGAGTATGCAACCTAGTCCTTGTCGCGAGGCGCCGCAATAGATAATAAAGTCCTTAGAGAAATCTGGTGGAACAAGTGCGGAGCAGATGTCAGCGCCTTTTCGCCTCTGAAAGCTGATCTCGCGACTGTGGCGTCCATTCAACTTCTTATCTTTCTTGAGGAGTTCGGTTAGAGGTTTAGCAACTTTAGAGAAATTCTCGACGCGGCGGCAATAGCTCGCTAAACCGAGGAAACTCCGAACTTGCTTGACCGATTCGGTGGAGTCCAATCAAGGACGGCTTGAACTCGCCGGGATTGACAGCAATACCCTTACCGAGATTACATGTCCTAGATAGGTCACTTACGCAACCAGAATTCACATTTAGAGAATTTGGCATAAAGGCGGTGCTCTCAAGTTTCATCAATACTAGCCTTAGGTGTTCGGCATGTTCTTCCTCATTCTTGGAGTAGATGAGTATATCATCGAGGTATACCACGACGAATTTATCCAAATACTCCATGAAGATGGAGTTCATTAACCGAGAGAAAGTGGCTGGAGCATTGGTTAATCCGAAGGACATGACGGTGTACTCAGATTGGCCATAACGAGTGACAAAGGCCGCTTTGGGTATGTCCCGTTTTGATTTTGATTTGATGGTAGCCCAACCTCAAATCCATCTTGGAAAAGACTGAGGATCCAGCGAGCTGATCATACAGGTCGTTGATCCTGGGGAGCGGATACTTGTTCTTGATAGTGACCAAATTGACCGGTCGGTAATCTACAACCATCCGATCCGTACCATCCTTCTTCTTGACGAAGAGGACGGGGCAAGCCCATGGAGAGGAACTAGGACGGATGAAACCCTTTGCAAGGACTCATCGAGTTGTTTCTTAAGTTCAGCTAGTTCTAGGGTGCCATCTTATAAGGTCTTCTAGAGATTGGGACAGTTCCGAATAAGATCTATCACGAACTCGACATCCCCGCGGTGGAACACCGCAGTTCTTCCGGAAAGACATCCGGGAAATCACGGACTACCGGAATATCTTCGAGATCTGGAAGGGGGTTGGCATTTAAGGAGTAAAGTTGGCGCTTAGACACTCGGGTTAAAACATCCACTGTGTTGCCCGAAGGATGGGTAAGTTGAACAGTTCTAGTAGAGCAATCAATCTTAGCGTAATGGGCTGACATCCAGTCCATACCCAAGATGATGTTTATGTCCGAGGACTTGAGAGCTATTAGAGATGCAAGAAAGACTAATCTGTCGACAAGAATCTCATTCCCATGACTTATTCTAGAGGTTTGCCATCTAGAACCAGGAGTTTGAATTTCCATGGAGGTAGGCATGTCACAGAATGTGGTGTTGTGCAATCGAGCATAGCTCTCGAAATAAATGAATGAGATGCTCCAAGATCAAAAAGAACAGCTGCGGATGGCAATTAACAAGAAGCGCATCGAGGACGGCGTTGGGATCCTCATAGGTTTCTTCAGCGAGACATAGTTGACATGGCCACGAGCGGTGGCAACTGGCTTAGCATAGGGCACCTTTCCTGCTGGCTTGCCGCGCCAATGACTTTCGGCTTGATTGGGGTTGTTCTGGGACACTCTCGGATATAGTGGCCTGCCTCTCCACACTTGAAGCAAGTGATCACATTTGGACGTGGAGCAGCACTAGCAGTTGGACCTCCATAAGTCTTGGGTGGAAAATACGGTTGGTTGGGGCGAGGCGCCTCGAAGGATGGCCTCGGGGTGTACACAGGTGGTAGAGCCGATTTGGGACCCAAACCCGCGCTTCGGGATCCAGAGCGGATGACGATCCGTAGTCGCGGATGTGCTTGCGTGAAGCCTCAAAATCAGTCTGCCCAGTTTGGTGACCGATAGCCTTATTGACTAGCTTCGGAAAGAGGTACACTCATGCAGACGGAGATCTCGGCGTAGCTCGTGGCTAAGTCCTTACGGAACCTCGCCGCTTCTTGGCATCGGTAGAAACTTCTTCGAGCATAACGTGCTAACCTCCCAAATTCACGGTGTAGGCATCCACCGTCACCGCCTTGGGTGAAACTGCAGAATTCCTCACGCTTGCGGTCCATAAGACCTTCGGAATATGGTGCTCACGGAAGGCGGCACTGAATTCATCCCAAGTTGTAACTTGTCCAGCGGACGATAGCCTCATAATTTTCCCACCAGAGACTAGCAGGACCTTCCGGATGATAGGCGGCAAAGGTAACCTTGTCAGCCTCAGCCACGTTGGCGGAACGCAGCTTGTGGTGGATATCGGAGCCAATCATCTGCGCCGAGAGGCTCGACGGAACATTTGAACTTTGGAGGATATAGCTTGACGAAATCATTGAGTGAAACCATATCGTTTCTTGGCTGGCGTGTTGTGTTTTGTTCAATCCGCTCCAATAAGCGGTTGGTTTCAGCGCTTATTATGCTCGCTTCCAAATCACCTCGGCCAAGGATGGCGGTTGCGGCAGATTCACATTTCGGCTGCATCGGCTTCTCCCTGCTCGGAACAGCAGGAGTATTTGAGTGTTGACCATCCTGGGAGACAAAACAAAGGTTTAAACCAGGATGGCAGAATTTAACAAGGAAGTGCGGAAGGTAATGGACAGCATGGAATGCAAAGATGTTCATCCGTATGACATGGTAATATAAAACTGCCATATATATATATATACCATCGGTCATACACACCATTCATAGTTTAGTACAAGCCCGACGGAGTACAACTATAAGGAAAGGCGTTACATCTCATCGGAAGCATTCCAACTCCTATACATTATTTTCTACACTTCCTAACGATACACACTAAGTCGTATTCCACGAGTCACGCAGACGGTGGAAATACAACTACTACCATACTAGGAATACTACTACTATCTCGTGCAGCTCCATAGTAGTCCTCATAGAAGTCACCACCTGCACTGAAGTGGAACATGATCGTCCGAAATGCAGACAATCCTGTGGGGCCTGTGGACCATAAGGACTCGGATGTGGCCGTGGACCAACAAACGGTGGCGACGAGGCCCACGAGGAGGAGTGATGCCTCCAACCTCACGCCACTCCATGAAGTCCGCAGACTCGCCCGCACAGGTACAAGTCTCTCATGTCCATACATCCAGCTTGCACGGCAGGTGCAAACCTAGTCGAGTAGCCCAAAGGTCGAACGGGCATTAAACAGCTCCATACGCAAGGCCCGGTTCTCACGGTCCTTGTCCTCCAAAGAACTCAAGAGTAGTGCGGAGGAGTGAGTCCTCATGGGATGCATCGTTGTACAAACCACAAGGTAGCCATGCGCCCAGTGAAGGGATGCCGGCATATAGCGGAAGTCGGTGTTGCTCAACAAAGCAGTCCTGCTCGAATAATAGTCATCATGGAATAGGCTGCATCTTGTATGAGACATTCCAATAGTGATTCCGAGCCCATAAGAACAATGAAGTGGCTCAAGAGCTCCGGGTAAGATGGATAAATCCGACCCGTGCATAGGTATTGGCTTTGATTGAAATCCCTGAACTGCTCCTCGACGGTATATTCAGGATACCATCGATAACCAGCCTCAATCATCACCCTAACCAACATGGCCGTGTGACCGCATACATCAATGCAACGAGTCAGGCGAACCACTTGGTTCTGGGAACGGGTGGCCATCTGAAAGCACAGCCACAATGCAAAGGCATTAGAATTTCTAGGGAAAATCGGGCAGCATAACATCTCAAATGCTCAAAATCAGATTTGAGACATTCAAAATCAGATTTGCAAAACCACTCAACAACATCATATCAAGGTTCTGGTTCAAATGATAGCATACTAAAATTTAGTAGCACTGAACTGAGGATGTAACCAACAATCCTATAAGTTACTACGGATTAGTAACACGTGAACCTGATAGAGAGAAGAGAGCCTAGTCCTATACCCACGTTGAATGAGAAGAGGATGACTCAGATCAGAGGGCATAAGGTAAAGGAGTAAAAAGAGCCTTACGTTCCTCCCACAATCAATTCCCTACATATAACTAAAGCATTTCTAGACTCAACTTCACCAGTTTGGCTTAGCGAACCTCACAGCAGCCCTCGCTCGATGCCAACGCTGTCAGACCCCGATTCCAAGTCACATCGACCTAGCTGGTAACACCTCATATCACTTTGCGGCCTCACGCACGGTATTCCCACGGTGTCGCCTTACCATGGCCCGGGACCGTTTATGCCTTTTGGCTCACGATATGATGGTGTCGCTAGCATCCACATGACAAAGAACCCGGCCGACATGGCTAGTCGTGAACCCAAAGCGGCACTAACCTATGGGGACAGGCATACATGAATCACTTCGAGCATGTCGGTCATCAACGTATGAACTCGGGCTGTAGCACTGGCTAACAGGACTCCGTATCCCGGCTGTAGCAGAGCTAGGCAGGACTCAAGTATCACCGCGTGACATTTCCCGAAGGGACGGACATAGGAACGAAATGAAACACATGCCGCCAGTCAAGTGTCCAAGCAGTAGTGCTGGGCTAGCAGGACTCGGTGAACCGGCAGAAGCGGACTACTATCGCCGTAAGCACGAGACTACATTTCCCCATATGAGAGGCTGCCAAGGATAAACAACTAGTTTGTCGGATCCCACTCATACCAAGCATTTCAATCATACACGCAATATGCCCGATATGAGTAAATACAACAAGGCATCACAACAAAACTCTACAACTCAAGTACTTTATTTAAGAGGCTCCGAGGAGCCATACATAACATAGTCATACAGGTAGGGGTCACATGACCCAACACTCAAGTCATACAATCATACAAGCACATGCGAAGCAAAGTAGTCCGAGTACGACTCTAGAAAGAAAGAAAGCTTGTTGGAGCCTTCCTATCTACAATGGCCCTTCACAAGTCTTAGATCGCCACCGGGTGGCTAGCTTACTCGTCAAGTCAACATCTACATAGAATCCGTCGGAGGGTAGTATAGTCCTCTGAAAAATATTGATTAAGCAAACATGAGTACAAAGGTACTCAAAGAAGTCTTACCACGTAATCCTATCATACATGCACATTCTCAAGGAAGGAGGTGGAGTTATTTGCAGCAAGCCAGCTTTGACTCTTGGCTAAGCTATCCCACGTGACACACTTTGTAAAGCATTTTGTCGCATACGAGTCCACTAATCACCATCACAATACTCCACCGTGGATCCTCTCTCGTCATCCCCGAGAGGGCCATCCACGATACTCACACTTATCTTGAGGCTTTTAGTAGTATCCATTTACTTGTCTATGAACTGATATAGGTAACCCGAAGTCCTTCTCCGTGGACACGGCTATTCAATAGATCATATTTAACCCCGCAGGGTATACTTCTTCACACACGCTCACCACTTATCGCCGTTTACGACATGTACTCGCAACCTTCAAGCGGAAGCCCAACGTGGGTGTCGGCCTCAGCCTACCTAAACACTCAAGTCCCTAGTCCGTGTTTATCGCCTATTCGGTTCCATCCGCAGGAGTCCGCCGAGGTTTCCCATACAGCCCGAACGATGTTTGCGGGGTTCCCGAGATACCAAACGGGCACTTTCGGTACATCAACCACGGTGCCTACCGCAACACAACCCACCCCTAAGGTCAGCGTATGCGTGCGGCCCCAAAGATGCTACAAACACCGAAACTACTTGCAACTCCCTGGACTATGAACAGGGGTGGTTAAGAAGCCGAGAGGGTCAATTAAGGATCCCAATGTGTGGTAGTAACGGTTTCATGGATCACAAACACAGATCTCAGTTCTTAAGTTCGCTTCAATGAAACAACCCACCATGTACTTCTACATGGCCTCTCATCGATACCTTTACCAAATCGTGTTCAACACTTTCACTCTCGAACCAACACAACCTTTCACTCCAGTTCATCATCCCGATGAGCCAGACTGACACAACTCTAAGCATAGCAAGCATAGCATGGTAGGAATCACAAACATGGCTCAATCAACTCCTACACATACTAGTGGGTTTCATCTAGTTATTGTGGCAATGACAGTCATGCAAAGGAAGTGGGTTCAACTACCGCAGCACACAACAGTTGAATCGCGTTGTCTTAATGCAGTAAACGAGAGCGAAGCGAGAACATGGGTTTGTATCGAATGATCAATGAATTGCTTGCCTGATGGAACTGGGTAGAAAACTGCCCTTGGATGGGTAGTCGAGGTTATCTTCGGGCAGTAACCTATCATGAAAACACACCAAATAAACATACAAACAATATGCAACAATATGATGCATGCTATGACATGGCAATATGGATGTGTGTTGGCCTAATGCAAGTTGAAGGAATAGGGGATGAACTCATTTGAATCAAGGATTCAAATGATAGCTCATTTGAGTTAGTCCTAATGGTGCAATATCTTATTCTGGTTATTCAGCATAGTTAACTTGTTTAAACATGCATGAAACCTGTACCAATGGATAGAGTGTATTTTTCTGATAATTTTTCATATATAAATCTTTGCATTTGGAGTTATAGAATAAAAGTTATAAGCATTTGAAATTTGAATTATATTCTGGAATTTATTATATAAAAATAAATCCAGAATTTGAATTAATGCGTCAGCATGAGGTCAGCGTGACGTCAGGGGGTCAACGGGGTCGTCCAGGTCAAACTGACTAGTGGGACCCGCATGTCAGGGTTAGTTTAACTAATTAGTTTTAATTAGAACTAATCCTAATTAGTTAACCGGGGTCCACCGTCATTGACTCGAGACCAACAGGCCCACGGTCGGGGTCATTGGTCAACTCGCGGCGTCTCAGCCGCATGCGAGGCAGGCGCGGGCGGAGCAAAGTGCTTTTGCACTTTCCGGCACCAAATGGAGCTGGGAGCATCTACGTGGAGCTGGAGGTGAGCCGCGCGTTGGTGTAACTAGTTGGAGTCGGGGTGGCGGAGTTGGCACCGCGACGAGTCGGGCGGCGGCCGGGCTCGGGTGATGTCGATTAGTTGCTAGGGGCTCGGCGAGGCGCGGAAGTGCATAGTTAGGCCTGTTGGGGCGTGGTGAGTGCGATGGACGCGGTGGCGTGGCCGTTAGGTGACCGGAGCCTCGTCGGCGAAGCTCCGCGGGCGGTGGGTTCGGTGATCGTCGTGGCGCGTTGTGGTGCAAGAGGAAGAGAGCGGAGAGGACGAGGGAGTAGCCAGGCTCACAGTGAACCCGTCCGAGAGCCTCGCGGGGTCGGGGCGGTTCGATCGGCGCGGCGGGCGATGGGGATCTCCGCGCTTCAAGCTCGGTCGAGGTCGGTGTAGTGGCCTCGGGGCTTAGAGCGAGGGGACTCGGCTAGCTAGGGGTAGTGGAGTCGGCGGAGCTGCTGGACACGGTGGGGAGGAGCATGGACGGCGGGGAGCACGGCGTCGACGGTGGCGCGTCGGCGATGGCGTCGGCCAGGTTGGGGGAGAGCGAGAGAGAGAGCAGGGGGAGAATGGGGTGTCCAGGGTCGGGCGACGACGCTGGGTCGCCCAGGCGGGCGGGCGGGCGAGGGTGAAGCGGGCGGCGGCCAGCTGCGTGGCACGCCTCAAGGCCGGGCGGCACCAGGCTGCTCGCTGGCCGAGCCAAGCAGCTTCATTGGCCAGGCTGTTTGGGCTGGGCAGCGGTGTGGGCAGGCTTGAGCGACAGTAAGCCTTTTCCCTTTTTTTAAGCTTTTCTATTTTCTGTAACTCTGTTGGGGTTTTTAAAAATACCAAAACTATTTTAAAAATTACCAAAATGCTCCTGGTCACTTGTTGGAATATTCCCAACATGAAACATTCTGGTTTGGCAATTTTTGAACATTTAA